>JARKHS020029432.1:0-89937 GCA_030143305.2 Amblyomma americanum
GAGGTATCGGCGGTAATGCTGTTCCCCGCCCGCGTGGGGTGTAACGGGTCAGTCAGCAATGTTATCCCCAGGTTATGTGTGTCCTCCCACAACTGTCTCCCCTTTGCGTCTTCCTTAGTGTACCCCACTCCGGGTGATGTGCGTTAAAATCCCCTACTATAATTAGTGGCTGGTTCCCCGCTACTTTAAGTGCCTTGTTCATTATCGCCCTGAAGCGGACCTTCCGTTGTCGCGGTGGGCTGTAAATATTGAGTAGGAAAGTGTTGGATTCCTCCTTTTTACCTATTAGAATTTCTACAAAGACGTTTTCTATGACGTTGTCTTCTAATTCGTGTTCGATCGTTGCTACGTTTCTCTGCACCAGTGTTGTAACTCTCGATTTGTCTCCTTTCCCACTGTGGAAGGCGCGATACCCTTGTAATTTGGCCGGGCCACCGGTCTCCTGCAACGCTATAGCAAGGGGGGCTGATTCGCGGAGCGACAGCGTGCTCTGCAATACCGGTCGCTTGCGCCGATACCCGCGACAGTTCCACTGCCAAATTTGGATGTTATTGGGTGGTCTGTCCATTATTCAACTTTGTCATGTTCTCCTCAAGTAGGGTCACTCTCGCATTTATGTTGGCGGTTTCCCCCTTTAATTGCTGGAGCGCCTCCGTCATGAGGTGAAAGTGATTTTGCATCTGTATCTGCATTTGTTGAATCTGATTGGCTAAGTCCTCAAGTTTACTGTCTCTTTCCTTAGCAAAATTCTTAAGACTTCTCTCTAGTTTCGCATTTAATTTCTCTAGCTTTTCATCCACTGTCAGGTCTGAGTAGTTTTCCTCCCTGACTTTGCGTTTAGATGGGGGTGGAGAGTAACCCTCGACCATCATATTAATCTCCGCACCCTTGCTGTCGGCTTGAGCGCTAAGAGGGTCGCCTTCGATTTTGTTGGGCGCCGCTATTTTAGATCCTCCTGCTTTTGTTTGCGATTGAGGCGTCACTGTATTGCGCTCTGTTTTTAAATTTTGTATGTCCTCCTTTAAACTAAGGATCGTTGCATTCATGCTCTTAATAATGTTTGTCAATTTTTCTATTTCTTCGTCTTTTTTGCCCTTAATATTTCCGCCCTGGGTAGCCGTGCTTGCGAAGCTCACGCCTTTGCTCTCACCATTATGGGTTGTTGATGCGCCTCGGGCTCGACTGGGGGTCCTGGCTCTCGAGCTCGACAGTCCCCTGGATTGGCTCCTTCCCCTGGATTGGTTCCTCCCTCTGGAAGAGCTTCGTCCCCTGGAGACTGTCCGCTGCTCCTCTCCTAGTCTAGGGAAGGAACTCGTCTTGGGCTTGTATCCTTCCTTCTCCCCGTCTGGTGTTCTTGGGTTTTTGCGATGCGGTTGGTTGCTCCCCCCGTGTCCGCTCCTTCTTTCATCTTCTTTTCCCAGTGTCTCTTTGATTTCGTGCGGTGTACGATGGATCAGCTTGCATTTGCTGTCCCCCAGCATGCGATCTTTCCCGCAGAGTTGGCACTTCAGCTTGCAGGTGTGGGCCTCTGGTGGATTTTCCTGTCCGCAACCACAGCATTTGATGTTTGCCGGGTTTAGACACACGTCGATTCTATGGCCTAGTCTTACGCATGCCTTGCATACTTCGTATTTTTTCTTATACAGGCAGCATCTGTGCGGGGCTCCCCCAAGGATGACTGTCCTCGGTACTCTCTCCTCCTCGAAGAGTATTAATATAGTCGTGGAATCTTTCCCGAGTATTCTTATCCCGATAACCTCCGGGTTTGCCTTGTGCCTTAGCATCTGCATGATCTCCTCTTGGGTGAAAATCCTATCCACCCCGTGCACCACTCCTTTGCCGCAGCCGTCCGGAGTGGCCACGTAGGCGAAGACTGGCACCTGTTCTTCCTCCCCTAGCTTGATTAGGTTTATGCTCACGTATTTCATCTTCCTTTCCCCACTTATCGTAGCGATGAGGATGGAATGCTGTTTCGTGTTGGGTATCACGATGTCTTCCTCTTCCGTTTCTTGAATATTCACGCCCGCCGACGCCTTGCTCATTCTTGTTAAGTATGCAGGTCCACGTTGAAGGAGTCTATTTAGTCCACCTTTGGGTCGGAGAATAATCTTGTCCGCTCCCTCCGGTATTTGTGCCTCCTGTTTCTCTACTGAAAATGCTGCCAGTTTTTTTCCGGCCTGCCGGAGCCTGAACTGCTCGGCCTCGATTTCCCTCCTGCTCTTCTCGAGCGGGACAACCTTCTTCCCTCTGCACTGGAACCACTGTCCCGGCGCCGTGAATTCCCGCGGGTCCACTTCGTCACCTTCAACCACCTCCATGATGGCTGCCCTCGTTTCAAATTTCCCGCGCGCTTCGTGCCGCGCGCCGTGGCGCTGCGGTTCCTCACGCTAGGGGCGCCGCTGCGCCGCTGCTGCTCCCTCGGCTCCCCCGCCGGGGTTCCGACCATGTATCGCCCGGGTTAGGCTTAGCTCGCTTCGCCTCAAAACTCCTGGATTATTCGAAAAATCGGACTCACTTGGTGGAAAACTTGGTATCCTCGTATTCCCGGCGAGTTCCGACATCCGATTCTTCACTCGTTTTCAGTCGATGGGCAGGATTTCTCCCGATAACAGCGTCAAAGCATGGAGCTGTGCTGAGGCACGTCTGATCATGCCCACGGAAAGAGGGCGCCCCCCGCCAGTGGGAATATTTCCGTCTGGTGACGTCACTTTCACCCAGCGAATGGGAATGCTCCGCTCCGATGAACTTACTGCCCTCCAAAGAGTGGGCAAATTTTATAACTGACAACGCATGTTGGTCCTATTGGTATATTAATACTGTGGCTTTCTTGTTTGCAGTGTCGAGTAGCGCAGCTCTGTCAATACAAAACCTTTGTGTATTTCACCTCCTCGCGCCCGTTTAAAATGAACAAAAAAATACTTAGTTCATATAAAATCACAGTGTGGCACTAGCCATTATTAGGTACCCTAGGTGTGCTCGTGTGCTTACCACGTTTACTGATGTAGATGGCTGCGGCGGCGGAGGACATCGTGGTCACCGGCTTCTCGGCCCGATTTCCTCAAGCGGACAGCTTGGCTGAGTTCAAGGAAAAGCTCTACGCCGGCTTCGACTTCGTCACAGATGACGAGATCCGTTGGCCTCGAGGTATGTGCTTCACCCACATTCACACGCGCTCTACAATTTCTTTCCGTCGAAGTTTTCGGCATTATCCCTATTTAGTATCGCGTATTGCTCCGAAGTGAATTTTTTTAAGTGACCACAATTTATAAGAAATGCACAGGTTGATGACGGGCCACAATGCACGGTGTCTGTGCTCCTGCTGTCATTTATCTGATTGGCTGATGCCTCCCGCGAGTTTGGCTCTAGGGGACAGCCAGTAAGAGACGAGATAAACAATGGTGAATTTCGCATGGGGTTCGAATATAATAAGACGTTCCCACCAAATGAATTCAGGTCACCTGGGTCTGCCGGCGCGCATGGGCAAGATTCGTGACCTGTCCCTGTTCGACGCCGAATTCTTCCGTGTGCCACCCAAGCAAGCACACCTCATGGACCCCCAGATGCGGTTCCTGCTGGAGACATGTTACGAGGCCATTGTGGATTCGGGCTACGATCCCCAGGCCCTTCGTGGACGTAGGGTGGGGGTGTTCGTAGGCACCTCAAACAGCGAATCACACGAGGCTTTCAGCTTTGACGTAGACAAGATTGATGGATACGGCGCGACAGGCAGCTTGCAATCGATGTTCGCCAACCGAATCGCTCACTCATTCGACTTCCAAGGTACGTTGCGGTTCAGCGCTAATTCATTGTGTTACTCTCTGGAAAATGATTTGCCTTTTTTCTTTCCTATAGCGTAACCTAGCCACGGCTAGCTAATCGCTACGATCTCGATAAGCGTTCCACTGGTGGTCCCTTGAGGGACAGCCTAAAGGCATTAATACTTGGTGCATGTGAACGTTAACGAGCAAAATAATGAGAACACTCATAAATAACAGGTGACAGGTTTTAGTTACCTGCGACCCTTTTGCACTTATTGAAGGTGATTTAAAGGAATAGCTGTGAGTCATCGTTCCCGTGGTCGTCGTGGCAGAAATTTGCTTCCTACCAGAGATCAGTGATCACAAGGTTATCCATGCCACATTTTCCTTTGTTCCAACACCACGTGTCACTCACAAAAAAACTATTGTTCTGTACGACAAAGGGAGCTATGAGGCCATAGATAATGAACTAACTGCCTTTCTTCCATCCTTTGTAGCATCATTTCATAACAGATCTCCTGAAGACAACTGGCTTATCTTTAAATCTAAGGTACACGAACTAACAAACAAATTCATTCCGAAAACCACTTTTCGTGAAAATCGCCACAAACCATGGTTCACAAGGTCCACAAAACGAATAGAAAATAAGAAAAAAAGACTTTTCCGCGCCGCCAAGCATAGGCCGAGCACTTCAGCGTGGAATAAATACTACGCAGCCGAAAAAGCTTATCTAGCAGCCACCCGCGACTCAAAACACTCCTTTTTCCAAAATGATTTGCCTAACATCCTACGCCACAGCCCAGAAAAATTTTGGAAAATAATACACCCGCAACAGCCCCGTGAAGTTATTCGCACTAACGAATGTGATGAAATAATCGCAGATGCTGACAGTGTTGCCGTATTCAATCGCGCATTTGCATCTGTATTCACTAAGAATACCGGCATACTTTCTGCGTCTACCCTTCCCAGAAACATAACGAATAACATGCCGGCCATAACCTTCTCTGTTGGTGGTATTGTTTCCCAAATTTAAAATATTAAACTCTCATCATCGGCCGGCATCGACGAAATCAACTCGAAAGTGTTAAAGAATATCAAACATACTTCTGCAAAATTTTTGTGCCTCATATTTTTGCAGTAATTGTCTACAGGTATTTCGCCTCACGACTGGAAGGTGGGAAAGGTCGTTCTCGTCTACAAATCAGGTAATAAAAATTCCCCTTAAAATTATCGTCCCATCTCACTAACCAGCGTGCCGTGCAAGATCATGGAACATGTCATATACTCACAAATCATGAACTTCTTAGATACTAGTAACTTCTTTCATCATTCACAACATGGATTTAGGAAAGGATTTTCATGTGAAACACAGTTGGCACTTTTTATACATGACCTGCATGCAAACCTTGACTGTAACATCCAGACTGACGCTGTATTTTTAGATTATGCTAAAGCATTCGATAAAGTATCCCACCGACTCTTGCTGCTAAAACTTTCCCTCCTAAATTTACACCCTCATGTCTTAAGATAGTTAGAACAGCTTCTTACTAATCGTACTCAATCTGTGCTCATAAACAGCCAGTCGTCTAGCCCCCTACCCGTAACCTCAGGCGTTCCATAGGATCCGTCCTGGGTCCCCTTCTTTTCTTAATATACATTAACGATTTACCCTTGCATGTATCTTCCTCAATCCGCTTGTTTGCTGACGACTGTGGCATTTATCGTACAGTAACTAACATCCCAGACCAACACGCTCTTCAGACTGACCTTAACAGTGTACAAGAATGGTGCGATCAGTGGTTAATGACTCTTAACCCTAACAAATGCAAGCTCATGTCATTCACCCGAAGTCCTAGACCTTTTCGTTCTACTTACACAATAGACAACCTACCAATAGAATCTGTGCTAACATTTAAGTACCTAGGCATCACATTATCAACTAACCTATCCTGGAATGCGCACATTGTCAACATCATTTCATCGGCCAACAAAAAACTAGGTTTCCTCAAACGCCACATCCGTGATGCACCAAAAGACTTGAAATCACTAACATATACGTCACTGATAAGGCCTAAACTTGAATATGCATCAGCCATCTGGGATCCCCATCAAAACTATCTGAAGGCTAACCTCGAAAGAGTTCAAAATCGCGCTGTTAGATTCATTCATTCCGCATACTCATACGACATCAGTGTATCGTCTTTGAAAGCTGAAATTAACTTGTCGCTTCTTTCCCATCGCCGGCGCATTGCTAGCCTCTGCCTTTTTCACAAATTCTTCAACGGTTCATTGCACGAAGCACCCTACATCGTACGCCGCATGCACATATCTCAGCGCACTGGTCATCCGCTCCAAGTTGTCCGTCCACGCTGCCGTACTACTACATTCTCGGCCTCATTTTTTGCCCGAGCAGCATCTGACTGGAACGGCCTTCCCCGCCAAGTCGCCGCCATTACCTGTCCATCAAGATTCCACCAGCAGATAACGCAGATGATGTTAGACTAGAACCTCATGTTATATCCGTAGCCCCACCCCTTATGTAATACCCCTGAATTGGGGTCTTTAAGGAAATAAACTGAACTGAACTGAACTGAAAATAAAAACCGGAAGTCCCTCGTATAGACCAATTGCACTGTTGCCCAAGTTGTGCCAAGTAATGCATCTCTGAGATATGTCCACAATAAAGTGTTATCTCTGCTCATATAGCCTGACTGAAGAGTAAAGTATAAAGAGCACAGGGGAAAGAGTTAAAGCGTTATTTTTTCCTGAACTTGTTCCCCAAAGATAGGCCGGTAATGATAAGATATTTCTTAATTATGTGAGCGGAAACCGACACAAGATGGCGATAAGTCGTACGTGGATGATAGCGGGTAAGGAAACCTGACGCCAGAGCAGCCTTTGATGTTTTCATGCATGCGAACTTGTTGAAGTCACCGAGTTAAATAATGAGCGAAACATGTTGCAAGTATAACTGCCCCGTCAGGTTAATAAGTCTGGGAGGCAGCTGTGTCTACAGACACGATCTTGGACATGAGAGATGTGTCGCGCTAGGGTTCCGAGAGAACAGCCAGAAGCCGTCCTATGTAAAAGCAACATGCAGAAGAAGGAGTCGCGGAACGAACTAGTGTCACGTTTGTTTCACGCGAAGCCTATTACGTGATATTTGAGCACGGATAACCACCACAGACGCCGCAGCGGCTAAGTCTGGGTGAGCAGGTAACAGAGTGTTTTATTAGAAAGTAGAGAAAAATTTTCGTCATGCCGGAAAATACTTAGCATTCTTGTGTGCACTTGAATCGACTACAGTAGTTTTTTTTAATTATTCGAGTGTTAAAAATTTCTGTACTCTATATCGGGGCGCAGTGATTTATTTCGAGGGCTTCAGCACCGCTCCGGAAAATAATGGCATGTCTGCGCCAACCATCATCATCATCAGCATGACTACGCCCACTGCAGGGCAAAGGCCTCTCCCATGTCTCCCCAATTAACCCTGGCTCTTGCCAGCTGCGGCCATCGTAAGCCCGCAATCTTCCTAATTTCATCCGACCACGTAACTTTCTGCCAACCCCTGCTACTCGCGCCTTCTCTTAGAATCCACTCCGCTAACCTTAAGGACCAGCGGCTACCTTGTGCAGTACCTTCCAAAGATCATAAGTGTTTAGAATATGCAGGAAATACATGAGGAGCAAAGTTGACCGAAACTATTGAACAAGCACGTAGGAACAGCCGCAAAGAAGCAAAAAATAATTTCGGCGCAGTCACCTAAGCAAAGCACATGTAGTGCCTGATGGCATAAGGAGACGTGTAATCTGCATCTGCTGGTAGCGTTTCCAAACTACCGGTTTGCAAGCCATCGCCACAATAAATTTTTCACTGTACGAAAGCTATTGTAATAAGGAGCGTGATAAGGAGTGTGGAAAGCAAAGACTTTTTCAGTCATATTCTGTTTGTTTTTTTTCACCAAACATCAAACAGTGCTTGGGGATTAGGGACTTTCTCAGTACAGCAGTCATACTTTGAAGTAATCTTGTTTGAAAAGAGCGCATACAGCCGTCACAGTAAACCTATACGCCCTATAGACGCGCTGGTTAGAGCATACGAATTTGAACTTGAGCCCCATGTGAACACGACAGCGCGAAACACCTTTGCAGGCTTAGCCATTCGAAATGGGGTTTGCCCCGAAAAAGCGCAGATGGTTTGCGGACCTTTCCAAGTCCACACCGCTAAGAAAGCCGGGCTCAAGGGTGGAGGACGCTTGTAACCATCGTTGTCCAGCGGTCGGATTCTTATGCGTCACACAACGAATACGGCCTTCATATGCAGTTTGCTAAGAACCATGCTGAAAACGCATGTAATTTTTAAAATCGCCATACGCTAATGTTGCATATCGGGATGGCGTTGCTTAGAGATGGCTACCTTACTTTCAGGATTCAGCATGGCAATAGACACGGGATGTTCTTCGACCATGAGCGCCTTGCACCAGGCCACACAGGCTGTCCGTTCTGGACTCTGCGAAGCAGCTGTCGTCGGCGGAACCTCGGTCTGCCTTAAAGCTGCGGCATCGCTAGGCTTTCTTCGATTGGGAATGTTGTCTCCGGATGGAAAGTGCAGGACCTTCGATTCCTGTGGTAAGTAACATCTTCTAGGGGCATCAATACGGCGAGGCATTTCATTATCGATACGCGTAACAAAGCATGGTCGGTGACTTGGACAGCCAAAAGAAATCGCCGGATCTAGCAATTTATAACCAGAAAACTAAATTATTGCTCGGCAGTCTCGATCCGCAGTTTACAAGTGGTAGCGAGGCACGGCGAATGGCAAGTAAATACGCCTACTTAGGGTCTACTCAGCGAAATGACTAAAAGATTAAAATTGGGCTTCAGCGCATTCGGCATGTACGCTGAGATTATGAATGACAATTTATCAATATCCCTGAATACAAAAGTATATAGAAACTATCTTAGGGGTACTTACATATGGGGCACAAAAGTGCAGGCTAATCAGAAGGGTACAACTTAAATTGAGGACAACCAAGGGAGCTAGAGAAAGGAAAATGATAAGTGTAACGTTAAGAGACGGGCAGAGGGCAGAGTGGCTCAGGGAACAAGCGCGGGTGAATGACACACTAGTCGAAATCAGGCAGGCAAAATGGGCACGGGCAGGACATGTAATGCGAAGAGAAAATGACCGGTGGTCGCTCAGGGTAATGGACTAGATTTTATGGGACGATAAGCGAAGCAGGGGGCGGCAGAAAGTTTGGTGGGTGGATGAGATCAACAAATTTGCGGCGATAAGTTTGCCGCGGTAGGCACAGCCCAGAGTTAATTGTAGACATATGGGTGAAGCCTTCGTCCTGCTCAGGCTCTGTGCAGTCTGGCTGATTACGATAATGAAACTACGCCTACTTTTGGCCTTGTAGTGTTTCTGACCGCATGATGAACGGTTCTTTAAGCCAACGCAGAGGCTGCTCACGACTCGCCGATTAGTCTTATTCTGCAGGACTGTTCAGTTTTCTTCCTCAACTTGTCGCTGCGGCTTTATTATTTCATACTTCCTGTAAAAAAAAATCAAATACTGAATAAAAAGATTGCATTCCAGAAATGATTTCGCAAGTAAATTTTATCTGAAAATAAATTTACGCGCCCCGCCCAATCGCTCCTCCGTAGTAACATTTCTAGAAGCAAAAACGGGTTTTAAAATACGTCGGGCAGGTCAGAAATAGTCGTTTCTCAATGACAGGCTATAAGGAATCATTCCTGACGTAATGAACCATTCACAGTTTCACCCTGTTTCATCAAGTACCTATTTTGACACGGGTAAGGCGCAATTGGATGTCTGCGAAAGAAATAAGTCCTAGAATTTATTGCAACCCACCGTCGAAGCTAAGCTTCGAAAGTGTAAGACGGTGGATTTATCTGAGAGACACTTTGAAGTCACTGTTTGGTGGCTGACATTAAAGCTTCATCTGGAACATGTAAATCGGCGTTCTAATTCTAAAACCTGTTCGCAGGGTTAAAAGAGCCTGTGAGTGACAGGTGCAATTTCTTATAGCACGATCAGTTTTACAGCGCCGCTGTTAAGCGCCCCATCTCTGGGTTTCACGGCATCTAGTTAGTCTGCGTAACCTGCAGGAGCATGAGGAGGAAGCGTATCATAACAGCGGTGTGAAATGGAAGCACTCCAAAGATGAAGGAGGTCCGAACAGAGGAAGAGTAGTTCGTGCAGGCCAACAGGTGCATCCCGTAAGAGAATGAGGAGGAAAGGCAAAGGAGGAGAGCATGGAGGGAGTTAAAGCGCTCTGAAGGAGGTCGACGGTGAGAACAGATATAACAGGTTCGTGGGGCGCGGCGGCACTTCCAAGCTGCATTCCTGCTTCAAGATCACGGGACTTCTCGGCACATCGACTGGTGTAACTATGCGCGCCCAAGCTGGACGCTTCTTCGAAAGCAGATTAAACAAATATACTTGCGCCAAAAAGGGAAGAAAGAAAAGAGATGGACTTTGAACCGGGTCATTGAAGACGGCGATTAGTGGGCCGGCTGTCTGACACGGGTCCGTAATTTTCGGCTTTAATTTCCCACTTCAGAGGTTTTCCAGGCTTTTTGGCGTGCGTCCTCGACGTGCGACGACCTGGGGGTCCCTGGCCGCCGGCAAAAGCACGACAAGCGACCTCCTCGGCGCTGTGCGCCGCATCAACGCCGACACGGAACATCACCGACAGCTGAACTCCATGCTGCACTGATGGCAGCAGCGCCAGCGGCGGGTCCAGCGGCCCCTGTAGTTGCGGCTACAGACCAGGCCCCACCAAACAAGAGACTGCGCGACCACCAAGCCAGCCACGAGCCTCTGACCGACCATCCAGAGGACATGGACCAAGCATCATTTACAGTTGTATCGTACAAGAAAAAGAGAGCTACCGGTGTTCCTGTAGCTTTCAGGCCCACTGAGGAAGGAGGAAGCCTATGGAAAGCCAACCCCAACATTGTGGCTTCGGCGGTTGTAGCATCGGCTCAAGAAAAGGTCCTCAGCCATCGCATTCACAAGGATGGGAGCCTGATGGTTACAGTATCGACGCTGCACGCCGCCAACCGTCTGCTCACGGTAACTAAGCTGGCTGGAGTGGCTGTAGAGGCCAGAGTCCCATACTCTTACATGGCAAACTATGGCAAAATACAAGATGTACCTGTCACCTACACAGACGAAGATCTGCAGGAATATCTACGCGACCAAGGTGTCCTCTCAGCAAGGAGGCTAATCGCCTACACTCCTGAGGATGGTGTAAAGATAAAAGCGGTACGCCGTCACACAGTTATATTGGAATTCGCAAAAGATGCGCCGCTATCAAAACGAGTAACGCTAGGGTTCTAATTCTAAAACCTGTTCGCAGGGTTAAAAGAGCCTGTGAGTGACAGGCGCAATTTCTTATAGCACGATCAGTTTTACAGCGCCGATGTTAAGGGCCCCATCTCTGGGTTTCACAGCATTTAGTTAGTCTGCGTAACCTGCAGGAGCATGAGGAGGAAGCGTATCATAAGAGCGGTGTGAAATGAAACACTCCAAAGATGAAGGAGATCCGAACAGAGGAATAGTAGTTCGTGCAGGCCAACAGGTGCATCCTGTAAGAGAATGAGGAGGAAAGGCAAAGGAGGAGAGCATGGAGTGAGTTAAAGCGCTCTGAAGGAGGTCGATGGTGAGAACAGATATAACAGGTTCGTGGGGCGCAGCGGCACTTCCAAGCTGCATTCCTGCTTCAAGATCACGGGACTTCTCGGCACATCGACTGGTGTAACTATGCGCGCCCAAGCTGGACGCTTTTTCGAAAGCAGATTAAACAAATATACTTGCGCCAAAAAAGGAAGAAAGAAAAGAGATGGACTTTGAACCGGGTCATTGAAGACGGCGATTAGTGGGCCGGCTGTCTGACACGGGTCCGTAATTTTCGGCTTTAATTTCCCACTTCAGAGGTTTTCCAGGCTTTTTGGCGTGCGTCCTCGACGTGCGACGACCTGGGGGTCCCTGGCCGCCGGCAAAAGCACGACAAGCGACCTCCTCGGCGCTGTGCGCCGCATCAACGCCGACACGGAACATCACCGACAGCTGAACTCCATGCTGCACTGATGGCAGCAGCGCCAGCGGCGGGTCCAGCGGCCCCTGTAGTTGCGGCTACAGACCAGGCCCCACCAAACAAGAGACTGCGCGACCACCAAGCCAGCCACGAGCCTCTGACCGACCATCCAGAGGACATGGACCAAGCATCATTTACAGTTGTATCGTACAAGAAAAAGAGAGCTACCGGTGTTCCTGTAGCTTTCAGGCCCACTGAGGAAGGAGGAAGCCTATGGAAAGCCAACCCCAACATTGTGGCTTCGGCGGTTGTAGCATCGGCTCAAGAAAAGGTCCTCAGCCATCGCATTCACAAGGATGGGAGCCTGATGGTTACAGTATCGACGCTGCACGCCGCCAACCGTCTGCTCACGGTAACTAAGCTGGCTGGAGTGGCTGTAGAGGCCAGAGTCCCATACTCTTACATGGCAAACTATGGCAAAATACAAGATGTACCTGTCACCTACACAGACGAAGATCTGCAGGAATATCTACGCGACCAAGGTGTCCTCTCAGCAAGGAGGCTAATCGCCTACACTCCTGAGGATGGTGTAAAGATAAAAGCGGTACGCCGTCACACAGTTATATTGGAATTCGCAAAAGATGCGCCGCTATCAAAACGAGTAACGCTAGGGTTCTAATTCTAAAACCTGTTCGCAGGGTTAAAAGAGCCTGTGAGTGACAGGCGCAATTTCTTATAGCACGATCAGTTTTACAGCGCCGATGTTAAGGGCCCCATCTCTGGGTTTCACAGCATTTAGTTAGTCTGCGTAACCTGCAGGAGCATGAGGAGGAAGCGTATCATAAGAGCGGTGTGAAATGAAACACTCCAAAGATGAAGGAGATCCGAACAGAGGAATAGTAGTTCGTGCAGGCCAACAGGTGCATCCTGTAAGAGAATGAGGAGGAAAGGCAAAGGAGGAGAGCATGGAGTGAGTTAAAGCGCTCTGAAGGAGGTCGATGGTGAGAACAGATATAACAGGTTCGTGGGGCGCAGCGGCACTTCCAAGCTGCATTCCTGCTTCAAGATCACGGGACTTCTCGGCACATCGACTGGTGTAACTATGCGCGCCCAAGCTGGACGCTTTTTCGAAAGCAGATTAAACAAATATACTTGCGCCAAAAAAGGAAGAAAGAAAAGAGATGGACTTTGAACCGGGTCATTGAAGACGGCGATTAGTGGGCCGGCTGTCTGACACCGGTCCGTAATTTTCGGCTTTAATTTCCCACTTCAGAGGTTTTCCAGGCTTTTTGGCGTGCGTCCTCGACGTGCGACGACCTGGGGGTCCCTGGCCGCCGGCAAAAGCACGACAAGCGACCTCCTCGGCGCTGTGCGCCGCATCAACGCCGACACGGAACATCACCGACAGCTGAACTCCATGCTGCACTGATGGCAGCAGCGCCAGCGGCGGGTCCAGCGGCCCCTGTAGTTGCGGCTACAGACCAGGCCCCACCAAACAAGAGACTGCGCGACCACCAAGCCAGCCACGAGCCTCTGACCGACCATCCAGAGGACATGGACCAAGCATCATTTACAGTTGTATCGTACAAGAAAAAGAGAGCTACCGGTGTTCCTGTAGCTTTCAGGCCCACTGAGGAAGGAGGAAGCCTATGGAAAGCCAACCCCAACATTGTGGCTTGGCGGTTGTAGCATCGGCTCAAGAAAAGGTCCTCAGCCATCGCATTCACAAGGATGGGAGCCTGATGGTTACAGTATCGACGCTGCACGCCGCCAACCGTCTGCTCACGGTAACTAAGCTGGCTGGAGTGGCTGTAGAGGCCAGAGTCCCATACTCTTACATGGCAAACTATGGCAAAATACAAGATGTACCTGTCACCTACACAGACGAAGATCTGCAGGAATATCTACGCGACCAAGGTGTCCTCTCAGCAAGGAGGCTAATCGCCTACACTCCTGAGGATGGTGTAAAGATAAAAGCGGTACGCCGTCACACAGTTATATTGGAATTCGCAAAAGATGCGCCGCTATCAAAACGAGTAACGCTAGGGTTCTGTAGTTACCCTGTAACTGAATACGTCGGAGCAGCAACTCAGTGCTATAAATGTCAGAGGCATGGCCACATATCCAGACACTGTAACGGCCCCGTGCGCTGCAAAGTGTGTGCTGGCCCCCACTCGCACAAAGAATGCACTTCGAGAGCGCAACCTAAATGCGCTAACTGCGGTGGCCCACACCCTGCTTCCTATGGAGGGTGTTATAAAAAGAAAGCAGCCACAGTTGCTCGCACGGCAGAGCAAACACAAGGGAAACCCCCTAAGCGCCATGAACCACCACCTAACCCCGACGAGGTTTTCACGACTACGGCAGCTCTTTCCGAGAATCAGTCAACACAGCGTGGCAGAGCAGCTGACAAGACCTACGCAGATGCGGTAAAAAAGAAGCGTGGGAAGTCCGTTGGTTCTTCTCCTTCATCAAAGCTACTGCAACGCACTACACAAGACCCGACAAACAGCGTCGCTTGCTCTGACCCTAGGGCGCCACAACAGGACAAGAAGATCAGCGGCAGGCAGCAAACCGGAAGCTCTGAACAAGATGTCACATGCCTACTGATTCCGATGCTGTTTGCAGCCATCAAGGCTCTTATCCGTGCAAACCCCTCGTCAGGAAGACTCCCAGAAGTAGAAGCTGTCCTTGCAATGGAGCCGTTGGTGTCGGTCTCCTACGCTCCGCCGAGGCGTAATACCACACTTCAGTAATCATGGCTTCCACAGCGAGAACTTCACCGCAGCTGACAATCCACATCTTTCGTACATGCACCATTTTCCAGTGGAACGCTCGCGGGCTACGCTCTAAACTCTCAGATTTTCGACAGCTCGTGCGAGCGTACCGCTTCCCCTTCATAGTCATCTGTGAATCACGCGTCGAGGAAACTTTCCGACTCAATGGATACTATTTCCATCATTCACAACGACCAGCTAACGTCAGCAGATTGCTTATAGGCTTTCGCAAGGATATCCCGGCCTCACCGGTTGATGTCCCGCCTCACAGCGACAATGAATACGTATGCGCTGTCACAGTTATTGCCGGACAACAGTACACTCTGAATGGAGTATATCTTGAGCCAGGCACGCCATTTGATGCTTTGAGACATGAAGCCTTGATAGCAAGGACGCCCTCTCCGCATATTATTTGCGGAGACTTCAATGCTCATAATGAAATTTGGGGCAGCTCACATACATGCGCCCGAGGTGTCAAGCTTGCAAAACATCTCTCCAAGCATTCAGTTCAGCCATTAAATGAAGGCAGCATCACCTACCTCCGAGGCCCGACGACTACCAGCAGCATCGACGTGACATTTGTCACAAGTTCACTCGCCCAGAACTTTGGCTGGTGCACTGATTTGGAGACACGTGGAAGCGACCATTACCCAATCCTCATATCGGCTTTCCATGCGCAGAGGAGCCCAAAGAAATTCCTTATAAAATCTACAGACTGGGACGCATTCAAGGACGCTGTAAGCAGAGGAGTTACTGCGGCAACTCGCAATGAGGAATTAGCATCGACAATTGCGTATTGCCTGAGGGCGAGTACACAACTTACAGCTAAAAATGATAACCTACCTTCAAATGATGACACATTCCAAAGGCTTTGCGCTATACGCAGGCGAGCTGAAAGGAAAGCTCTGAGCACAAAAAGCCTCGATGACCTACGTGCATGCCGACGGGCACAACGTCACATTCGACGCTTCATGGATAAACTCAGTTGGCAAAAGTGGCGTGACTTTTGTTCTACGCTGGATGTGCGCAAACCAGTAACCAAAATTTGGCGGATAGTTAGAGGTATGCGCACGCCACTTCAACCACTCCACCCCTTCGCTGCACTCTCCCTTCACGAACAAAAATCTATGAAAGAAGTCTCAGAAGAATACTGCAAGCTGCTGTCGGCAGGGTCAGGGCATTCGACACTCTCCGCAGATGGTCAAACAGGCATCCCAAAGGCGGCAGTGCCAGCGTTAGACCTGCCTTTCACAATAGTAGTAGTAGTAGCACGTTTATTTGGCCATATTATATACAATATGCCCTCGAGGTGAGGCTAAAGGAGGTAGACCAAGCATACCTCCTGACAAGGCCTACACCCCGATCACACATCATGGAAAACGGGGGCCGAATGGACAAAAGATAAAAAACAATGAGCAAACATGATCACAATAGAAAATAGTTAATGATAGACAATAATAAATATCAATTAACAATAAACGAAACATTTCATAATATGCACATTCAAAAAAAATAATAAAGGAAACAGAACACAAACACACACTCAAAAAAAAAACCAAGTATACAGAATTAGCTGAAATTTAACCGGGGGGGAAAAGAATCGTCAGTTTTTTCTTGAATGCAGACACACTATAACTTTCTAAAGCAATCTGAGTAAGATACTGGTAGGCATTACACAATGTTATAATTTGATAATCAGTTGTTTGTTTACCATAATTTGTTCTGGGTCTTGCAGTAGATAGGGCAACGGAACGTAGACCATACGCAACGTTTCTTGAATTATAAGTATTAGAAAAAGAGCTAAAGTCATGCTTGACTTTATAAAAAATGTGAAGAGCCAAACTAAAATTGTATGAATTAAAGAAATTGCGAACATGAAATGTTTCAAAAAGATTTGCTTCAACAGATGAACTTGAACTTAATAAACGTAGAGCTCTTTTCTGGAGAGAAAGCAATTTGTATGAATCAGTTTTGTTGCATGTACCCCAGACTAGGTTGCAATACACCAGGTGAGAATGAACAAGGGCAAAATATAACTGTTTTTTAACTTGTAATGGGAGGAGATGTCTAACACGATAAATAACATAAATAGATCTGGCCATTTTTAGTCTAATGTAGTTTATATGATCACTCCAACCCAAATCGCTACGAAAAAACACACCAAGGAACCGGCAACTATGAACTTGCTCGATGTTAAAGTCATTAAAAAATAGTTTGATGTGATGATCTAATGGTTTGTTTTTTGGATGGAAGAGCATAAACTTTGTTTTGTTTACGTTTAATTGAAGTTGATTAACATAGAGCCAAACCGCTAACTCCTCAAGCCAGGCATTACATTGGTGTTCAATTACTTGGAGACTGGAGCCGGAAAAAAAGACATTAGTATCGTCGGCATACATCATGATATTAGGAGTTAATGGAATGTTTACAATGTCATTAATATAGAGAATAAATAAAAGTGGTCCCAAAATTGAACCCTGAGGAACACCGAATTTTATCATACCAAAACTGGATTTTACATCATGAATCTTAGTGTACTGTATCCGTGCAGTTAGATAACTTTCCAAAAGTGAATTTGCCACTCCACGGATCCCGTAAGTCTTTAATTTATGGAGCAGTATTGTATGTTGCACAGAATCGAAAGCTTTGCGTAGGTCAAGAAAAATTCCAACAGAAAAAAGCTTAGTTTCAAAATTGTTAATTATAGAGTTTTTAATATCTAACAGAGCAGATTCTGTTGATTTACCGGCCTGAAAGCCATACTGTTGGGGGCAGATAAGATGTTTAGCTTGTAAGAAATTGTTTAGTCGCCTATAGAGTACACGCTCAGCTAACTTCGAAAACAGTGGCAATACCGAAATAGGACGGTAATTATTTGGGTCATTTTTGTTGCCTCCTTTGAATAAAACGGTAACGCGCGCGACTTTTAATTTGCTAGGGAATACACCAGAAAGTAGCATTCTGTTACAAATATGCGTAAGAGGGCCAGCAATAATATTTACAGCACATTTGATAGGAAAAGCAGCAACTTCGTCATCTCCAGGTGAGCAGGTGTTCCTAAATGAATTAATGATAGAAATAACTTCATCCACTGAAGTAGGGGACAAAAATATAGATTCAGTACTGCAAGAGGGTAAGTATGAGTCGACAGTCCGGGTTGAATGACAGCTAGCAGAAGGTCGGTATGCTCCGGCAGCTAAAAAGTGTTCATTCAGCATATTGGCAAGTGAAACTCCAGCATAATTCACCCCATTGACTTTCAGCTCAGAGGGAAGACAATTCTTCCTGTTCCCTATAATAACGTTAATACCTTGCCAAAGTAATTTAGGATTGTGTAAGATTGACGAAAACTTATTAATATAAAAAAAAGATTTAGCTTTCTTTAGATCTGAGTTTAATTTATTTCGAAACTTCTTAAACTTAACTAAATCATCCGGGCATCGCGTTTCCAAAAAACGAGAGAACATTTTGTTCTTTTCTTTAATTTGTTTCAAAAGTGCTCCTGTCATCCATTCTTTTCTAGCCTTTCTATGTTTTTTTATAGTTTGAGTTGGGAACGCGGCGTAATAGCATTTAAGCAGCTTCTGAATAAATATATCATAAGCACGGGACGAGTCATTTTCACCATATACATCTACCCAATTAATTGTAGACAACAAGTGACAAAATCTGGAGATGCTCTTTTCATCATTAACTCTACGAGCGTGAACGGGTTTATTCAATTTGGTCGTATCAGGAAAAAGTGAAAAGAAAGGCAAGTGATCACTAATACCAGAAGAAAAAACACCAGATATGCAACTCTGAGGTTGGAAATTAGTGAAGCACAAATCAATTAATGTTTCAGAGTGCAAGGATATGCGAGTAGGCAATTCAATAGTATTGTCACACCCATTAGACAGCATTAGTTCATTTAAATTAATCTTCAGAGCGTTATCCCCCAAAAAGTTAATATTGAAGTCACCTAGCACAATGATACGCCAGTTGTTTTGGTTTGTAAACTTCAGAAAACAATCAATGAAGCGAAAAAAATTGTCAGAATTTCCTTGAGGGGGGCGATACACAACCATAATAGCAACTCTATGAAAAGCAATGCAGACAGTTTCAAAATCAGTACAAACAAGTGAATAATCCGACAAGACCTCAAAGCACAAATAATTTTGCACATATAAATTTACACCACCACCACGCTTTCCATCTCGAAATACTGAAATGGGTTTGTAACCAGGAAACTCGCTGACATCTGCATTTGACGTAAACCATGTTTCAGTGAAGGCAATAAGGTCAAAATTAAAGTTCAGTTTAGTTAATTCAGCTTCTACTTCTTCTGATTTATTTTTTAGGCTTTGACAGTTCAAGTGGTAAAGAGAAAGTGTGTTGCGAGGATTGTAAGCACCGTCCTTTAGAAAGTCGGTGAATGACTCGGCAGTAAAATAAGCCATTGTTGATCAGGCGTACTACGCAGACTCGCAGCAACAGTGATTAAACGATCTTATCAATGTCCTCCTCACAAGCGATCCTGATGGCTCGTGCACCAGGTTGCTTTCGAGCGTAGATCTTTCCTTCCTTAGACCAGACGAAAGCGTACTTCATTTCCTTAGCCTTCATTTTAGCGAGCCACAGTAAATTCCTGCTAGAAGCCGTCAGGTTATCAAAGAATCGATTGTCATCTTCGCATTCTTTACGCTTTGAAATCCAGTCTGTTTTTGTGGATCGGTTGGCAAAACGGATCAAAACCACAGGCACCTTGTCTGGTTGAGATGGAAGGCGGTGTAGCCCTTCAATGTCCTTTGCAACAATGGTGGGCAAGTCAAGCTTCACAGCAAGGCTGTTTACTTTGCTCAGTAAATCTTCACCATCTGTCACAGGTATTCCATGTATTTCCATGTTTTGCCGCCTACTGTACTGGCTCAGATCGTTCAATTCCTGACGCAGTTTTCGAATTTGCTGCCCGTCCTGGTTTGCCTCAATGTCGTCAACTCTCTTACGCAGGAGCTCGATTTCCTTGTCATGCCTATTAGATACTTCGAGCAATTTGTCATACGTGTCAGACATATGTTGTACAGACATTTCAATGCTTGAAACGGTTTCCTTCAAAGATGTCAGATCATCCACTTTGGCCGTGAGATTTGCCAAAGCCTTACTAATCTCAGCAAGCTGTTTGCATAGGACAGCAGAAGATGCATTACTGCTGCTATCCTGACTGCGAGACGCCGAAGATCTACATGTCAAGCATTTCAAGGCTTTTCTTAATTCAGCATTTTTTGCTTTGAAACTCCGCTCCCCAACCCCTGCACACTTCCCTATATGAAACCTTTGACAGCAATCCGCACAAGTCATAAATTCTTCACCATCTATAATGTCTTCATAGCATGCAGAACAAGGATCAAACTTTTCAGATGACATTGCAAGCAAGACACTAGACCATGGGCAGCAGTGGCAGCAGTGGCGGCAGTATGCAATGGCAGCTTAACCACAATAAGAAAAGACAACTAACCTGCAAATTCAAAACAGTTGTTTGAGCACTCTTGTGCAGCAACGTGCCACCGCTGCCCGATGTGTGAAGGCTCTCGACGACTTGCGCAGCCTTATAGCCAGAAGGAAGGGGCGTATCTTCACGTGATGACAGCACGATAGGCAGCCGCACACGGTGCGTCAACGAAGCCAGCAGAATGCAGATCGCGCGGAAATTCTTGCAGACGGACGGCAGCGAAGGAACTGCAAATTCAAAACAGTTGTTTGAGCACTCTTGTGCAGCAACGTGCCACCGCCACCGCTGCCCGATGGAAGAACTATCCACAGCTATCGCGGAGACAAACAGGCACACGTCTCCGGGTCATGATGAGGTGACCTATGACGCCATTGCAAAGCTACCCCACACCTCCCGTCTTCGCCTCCTGGAGTATTACAATTCTTCCTGGATGGCTGGTGAGGTCCCTAGGAATGGAAGCTGGCGAAAATCATGCCCGTTTTGAAACCCTGTAAGCAGCCAACAAGCTACGCATCATTCTGTCCCATTGCCCTACTGAGCTGCGTAGGTAAGCTCATGGAGCGCATGATGTGCAAGCGCATAACTTGGTTCCCAGAAAGCCGAAATGAGTTCCCCCAAGAAATGAACGGGTTCCGTCAAAACAGATCTGCGACTGACAATATCATCGATCTCGTCCCATCAATTGAGGAGTACCTTCATGCTAGGTACATCCCAACAGCCGTTTTCCTAGACATCAAGGCCGCTTTTGACTCCGTCTTTCACCATGGAATTCTCGCAGCCTTTGGCAGTCTTGGCCTTGGAGGAAGGCTATACAAGTGGATTGGGCATTATTTAAAAGAACGACAAATTTTTATTACCACTCCAAACGGTCCAACACGCTTTCACGCAGTGGAGAGGGGCGTACCACAGGGAGCGGTGCTCAGCCCTCTCCTGTTCAATATTGTCCTTATTCACATAAGAAGACACCTTCCGCGAGGGGTCCGCATAACAATTTATGCTGATGATATCTGCATCTGGACCGCGTCACGTTCGCGCTATATTACCCAGCAACGTCTTCAGAGAGCACTATTGCACATTTTGATGTACCTGGCTTCCAGAGGTCTTCGTCTCTCGCCAGAAAAGAGTGTTGCAATGGCGTTTACAAGAAAAACGATGACCCCGTATCCGCTGCTCCTAGGCGGACGATCGCTGCCATATGTACGATCTCAGCGATTCCTGGGTGTTGTAATCGACTATAATCTGTCATGGTCACCTCAGATCAAAAAACTCTGTGCCAGGATTACTGCAGCATCGCAAGTGTTCAGGTTCATGGCGGGAACAAGGTGGGGTAGCAACTGCCGATCAATGCTTCTGCTTGAAAAAGCCTACGTTGAAGGAACCTTGCGCTACTGTCTACCAGTGCTTCAAAGATCATCTACATCAAGCAATAAGACTCTCAATGCCGCACGGAACAACTGCCTGCAAATATGTCTTGGCCTCCCAAAGGGTTCCTCTGCATCAGGAACAGTAGTGGAGGCAGGATGTCTCCCACTATAGAGGTAATTGCCGCCCAGGAAACTATGCGTACCCAACTCCGCCATGTCCTGCAAGGGAAGAAACACTTCCTACACCGTGTCCACCTAACTCACAGCAACTCTAGCTTTGGCCAGGCAGTGCAGCTCCTGCTCCTTCCTACTATTCATCAGCCTCAAAAACTACTACCTCTGGCCTTTCCTCCATGGACACTCTCTCCTCTAAAGGTGAAGAAGTCTGTTCCAGGTGTGAATGCAAAGAGCCGCATGCCACAGGCAGCACTTCTGCAAGCTACTCTCGCCTACCTAATCGTAGAATATACGCAGCACACCCATATCTTCACCGATGGTTCAACTACTAAAGAAACTTCTTCTTGTGGCCTTTATGTGCCCTCAACAGGCCATGCCCTTTTTTACCGGCTGCAGCGGAGGACCTCCTCTACAACAGCTGAGCTTCACGGCATTAAGGAAGCTGTTTCTTACATCATGCGATGAACCGCCGGCCGTTGGGTTATCTTCACCGATTCAAAAGCATCTCTGCAAATCCTGGCCAACCTGCTCAAAAAAACGAATCACCAGCCAGTTTCCCTGGACATTGGGTATATCCATCATTAGGCTATTGCCGCAGGCCACTGCATAACATTTCAGTGGGTACCTGCTCACTGTGGCATTATGGCTAATGAAAAAGAAGATGAAGCAGCCCGTAAGGGCCACCAACATCAGAGATACATTCGAAGTTTTCTCACGAAATCTGATGCGTCCCAAATGGCTAAAAGTTTTGCGTACGAAGAAACGTATCGGCTTTGGAGTTTGCCGACACATCAGTACCTATTTCTTCACTCAATCGACCCACATCTTAGATCAAGACTCTCACCCAGAATTCCTCGACAACTCGAAACACTTTATCGCCGACTTCGTCTGAATGCTGCATATACAAATGGTCTGCGATACCGTTTTGGACAAATGAACAGTCTGCATTGTGACAACTGTGCTTCGATAGAAACTGTGGAACATATCCTGCTTGAGTGCCCTGCGTATGCTAACGAGCGTGCGTACTATGAACATTGCATGCAGAAGCTCTGCCCAGTGCCCCTAACAATGTACAAAGTTTTAGGCCCCTTAGCCTGCTTCAGGCAATAGAGACTTGCAATGAACTTTCTTTTTACATATTTAAAAGACATTGGACATCTCGATAAGCTCTAAATTCACTTGCAGGTTACCTTCATGCATTCTTCTTGCAGTGAACTTCGTCAGCCCATTTGTCGGACTATGCGCTGCATCATTCCGTAGGTTACATCAATACTCGCCGCTGCATCCTTAGTACCCATTTCATGGCTGCATTTTATCTTCGTTTTTTTTTCCGCCTCTTCCACGCTGCTCTCCTTCAGGCTTTATCTCCCAAATTCCCCTCCCTACGCAGAGTAGCATGCCAGCGATATTGAAACGCCGGCTAAATTCTCTGTTTCTTCATTAAAGAGTCTCTCTCTCTCTCTTTAAAATCCAGTTTTCGTAGCCATAAATACACCTCGCTGCTGTACAAACGTGAACATTTACAGAAAACTAAGAGGAAGCATTGCATCTAGAGTACCTCAATTTTTCCTTGAGAGTTTACATCTCCTGATCATGGCATAGAAAGTGTGTTTATTAAGACGTTTTTCCTGCGGTAGGATAGAAACATATGTGGAGTTGCGGAAAAAGTCCAGTCGGGGTCCTGTGTTCACCTTTTGTAGAGCAAAGGCCTTGCTTCAGGACCAAAGCTGCAAAAACCGGGCCATCGCTGAAACCTTGACCTTGACCTTGAATAAACAATTATTGCCGCCATTGGGTTTCGGACCCACGGCGGCGCGAACAGATAAGATTCGTCGGCCACTGTACGAGATCATTATACTGAAAAAACAGCGCACACAATACAGGGACGAAGAAAGGAAACGACAACACGAGCGCTGGCTGTTGTCGTTTTGAGCGCTGCCTGTTGTCGTTTCCTTTCTTCCTCCCTGTATTGTGTGCGCTGTTTTTTCAGAATGAGTACATACCAACTCGCCCAGTCCTTCTACTTTGAGATCACTATGCTATTGCCAAAGTTTTTTCTTTATTGCATGGAAATCATTACCGCTGAGGCTTTACGTGCACGTATAATATTCCGCAATGCAGACACGCATCCTCATGTCTTCGCACACTGCACTCCACATGCACAATAAAATTGCTGCACATGCGTCAAGATACGGCAACCATTCAGGCGGTCGGTCCTGCGCAGCACAAATCCCCCGCACCAAGGCGCACTGTTCACTGAACAGAGATGAACGAGGTTGCTCTGCGTGTCGATCCATCAAGCTGGTCTTCCAGGGGCTATAAAGTTAAATAAGCAATAACAGATCACACGGAATGCTGGAGTTTCTCAGGACAGGCATGGACCTTAAAGTGTACGGGGATTGAGCTACCGCCGTATCCTACCGCCGCAGCCGATCACGCCTGTTGTTGTTGTTGCCTCTGAAGCGATAGCGCATACCCACGGTGGGGGATTGGCTAGGGTTTGGTGCAGATCCAAACGGGAGAAAAATTCATGCAGACTTATCTCAAGCGGCTCATAAATAAAACCTGAGGGACCTGGAAAAACGAGTAACGAATTTTGAGAGATTTTGAGGAGATTCGAATGAAAATCGAGGAAACAAAGAGGAGAGGCTTCAAATACAACACACTCTCGCGCTGCTCATGATTGCACATCGTCGTCTTCATCAGTTCAGCCTCGATCAGAACTTAACATGAGTCTAATAACACGGCCTCAAATGCCGACAACTCAGTAAGCGAAATTAGGAGGCAATCAGGCTAAACACATGCATTCGCATGTCTACTGCTTTTAACTACATTAAAACGCTACCATTTTTTTTCATACCTTTCGTCGATTTCTGTATTGAAACTTTTTATATGTGCCTTATATCGTCCTTTCGCATTCTAGCTAACGCCTGCGTATCAAAAGTAGTGCCTCAGGATGAATCAAAATTACTATGACTTCAACACAAGCCAAGACTCGAGAAGACATGGAATGGATTGCTGGATGAATTTTTATAACCTTAGGCCCCATAGTGGCACTGTCTAAAAGTGCTTTGCAGCAAATGGCGAAAAAAAGCGCAGTGAATATTTGAATGTTGTTGTGTTGCAGCAAATGGGTACGCCCGAAGTGAAGCCATAGGGGTGTTTTTCCTTCAACGAGAATCCGAAGCTCGTCGCATCTACGCCAAGGTCAACCACATCAAAGCTTATTCCGATGGTCACAGGAGCGAAGGTGGGTGTACCAATGGAAACGATATTTTGTACAGAGGATAAGGGAATATTCACGGTATAGATGGATACATTACTCTTACATATACCCTCGTTATATGATCATCTGAAATTCTCTATATTAGTTTTCTGTTAAGTTTTCAAATGAAAAACATTGCTTCCAAATTCCAATCTCACGCTGATATACACACTCCCTGCGTAACTTTAATGAACGGCACACGAGTCAAAGAGGAAGGAATGCATTCTGGGAGCAAAATTTAACAGCATTGTTTACTGCTTCTTGGCAAAAGGAGGACATCTTTTATAGCCGTTGGTAAGGGAGTCTGTAATAAAATTGTGCAGCTGCAGAGCGGCAGACCCGGCGTGTACCTGAGGGGAAAGGACACAGCTTTGACTGACAACTGAATTCTTTTTAGGACAAGCTGGATGCATAAAATATATTTTTCGCATAAATAAAAAGATAGTCACGTATACATTTAATGTTTTCTCACTCAGCATGCCATATAAAGACTCTGTTCGTATCATCGCAATGCTTCACGTGGGCAGAGAAATTCTTAAAATAAATAAATTAATATATTCTCAAAGTTGGTAGGCAATCTCGGTAGTGTTGCTTAGGCGGTCACAAAGCACGATAGAATGAAGGCTGCATGGTGAGAGGCAGAATCGAGGCAAGCTGCCATAGGAGAGAATAGAATCTGTCAAGACAACCATACTGCAAGGTAATTCTGTGCGCGCATCGTTATCATTATAATTTTGTCAAGTGCCACGGTAGCACTGTCTGAAGTGCTCCAGTGACGTAAAAGCTGGCTTTTACGTGAATGTTGTATTTATTGGTTACTTTTCTTGTTGGAGACATTTCTACAGGTAAATACTCTTGAATGACACCCTATTTTGAAAAGAGCAAGGGTCATCAGAGAGAAGTCTTCTGATTACTATTCTCACGTTGCGAAACACTTTAGTGCCTGTGAAAAAAAGGACAAAGAATGTGTGCTTCCGCTTCTGGATAGGATAAACATCTTATCCATCGTGTTTTGAGGCAACAACAACTACATCTTATACAGGCATATGGACCGTCGTACACGTGAGTTGTTCGAGGCGTATATTATGAGGAAAAAAACAGTGGTATGCGTTAACGATCCTTCCGCTCTACTTGGTGACTGTGAGATGTGGTTACTGGATGCGAGGTTGTGACGACTACGAATTGATAGCCCTGAGCACGTGCTGTTGCGATAATTGTTTGCTTTGGGTGCCTAAAGATTTAAGGTGCTCTAAACTAAACATTCTTTTTTCGATTCCTTTCTGCGCTTCGCTTCCTTCAAAGCACGTGACAAGTGAATCTTTGTGCGGTGTTTCAGGAATAACCTTCCCGTCACACCAGGCTCTGGCTCGGCTGCTGAGGGACACCTACAGCGAAGCCGGAGTGGATCCCTGCAAAGTGGGCTATGTTGAGGCACACGGCACAGGAACCCAAGTGGGCGACAGCCAGGAGTTGCTCTCCATCAGCAACGTCTTCTGTCAGCCGCAGCGCGAAAAGCCCCTCAAGGTTGGAGCCGTCAAGAGTAACGTGGGACACGCGGAGCCTGCTTCTGGTAAAACACACCTGGCCTCCATTGCGCGGAAGTCTATTGATGTACAAATGCGGTGCGCCGCCATTCTGTGCCAGGCTGCACGATGTTTTTAGCGAAGAGGAAGCGTACATGCTGCTCGCTTTATTTATAATCTCTTTTTGTCGCAACCCTTCCTTAACCACTTTCGGCATGGTATGGTCCCCAAATGCGCGCCCTCTTTAAAGCTGTTACCGTCCCTTCTTTTTAAGCAATTATAACCGCCACACACTCGTTCACACAGCGTCTCTGAAGGATGGACCCCAGGCCGAGGGATCCACTCGTGTAGCAGATTTTATGATGCGTGCTTGTCGTACTCAGTCTCTTGGAAAGGCGATATACGTGTTTATAGAAAATCTCAGCCGTTTTTTTTTTATCTTATAGAAGCCTTCCGCCACCTGTCGGTCTTATCAGCTAAGTGTACTCGTAAGGCACGCTGCCGTTTCTGATTCACTCTTCGGTGATCAGCCGTCAACTCAGCGCAGCATTCCAGTACTGTGTTATAGCACTCAACAAAAAAAAATGTATTTATTGTGGTGCTGTCGATACTGCCCTTCATTTGCAGCGGTAGGTAATAATGATCCACGCCGTACTTCAAAGCAGCAACCTGTTTCGAGTTCACCTCAACTAGGGGTACTTACGCAAGTAGAGATTAAGCGTAACGTCGCCAATTATGTAACTCAGGAAGCGGAAGAAATGGCGGTGGAATGCGAAAGTTGTGCGTTGTGAGAAAAAGCAGTGTGGAGGGGGAGATCGCAGCGGCTTGCGATTGGAGCATATCATAAACGCTGTAGGAACAGGGGGAGGAAGCGTACAAAAGAGTTTGGTTGCAGCAGGGTTGGGTCATGTTCATCAGTTTGTCATGGTAATTGCAGAAGCTCTCGTGGTACGTTTCACTGCTGAGCCCGGTGACCGTTGCCGTGTCACCGGCACCGGTTCGGTGTACTCGTAAAATCTATTACATACACCTGGCTATCTGTGTCAGCGTCTCTCTGGTGATGTCTTCAGACCACAAATGATCACATTGAAACCAAATGCAACATTTTTTCAATCCTACTCCAATTGAAGAAGCCAGCTGAAGTAGATATCTTTACACTACATTATTGGCATCTATCTAATTGGCGTATAAGAGCTTGAAGCACGCGAGACAATTGTTTGAATATGTTACCTGCTTTCACTGATAGAGGTTAGTATAAATATGTTTGCCACAAGATTAATGCAAGTGTTTCCTATGCACTTTCCGCATGTCCACTTAAATCTGCAAGCATATTCAGAGGGTTTTAAAGATGCCTTATTTTAACTCATCACATTGAAAGTATACGGGGTGTCGCAAACACTCCTGCCAGGTTTAACACGTGTATACGAGTTATCTATGGTGTTAGCATGACCCGCTTTTAATTCCACGTGCCACAATGATGCAGGCATCGCCTCTCTCGCGAAGGTGATCCTTGCCATGGAGACTGGAATCATTGCTGGGAACCTTCACTTCAATGAACCCAATCCTAAAATTGCTTGCTTGCACGATGGCAGCATTGAAGTAGTGGACAAGGAAACGGCTCTCCCCTGCGGCCCGGTCGGCTTAAATTCCTTTGGATTGGGGGGTACCAGCATCCACGTCATTCTCGAGTCGAACCAAGGACCACATGTTGACAGTATTCCGCGTGAAAAACCCGAGCTTCCGAGGCTGGTTATTGTGGCTGGACGCAGCGAAGATTCACTGGCGGTGAGTGCAATTCTTTGTTCTCTGTGGGAGTTATTCGTGACGCAGCCTTGTAGCTTAGAAGCGAACCTTTGTTTTTCTTTCCATGTGCATTACTTCGATGGCTGTGTCGAAACACTAATTAGAACAGATAGCAACTAAGGCCTCGCCTACGACAGCGCTGTGGTTAAACAATACCGCTTTCTGCTTTGATGACAACACTGCTCATTAACCTAGCAAAACGCACTCTATTGCCTTCTGCTTGTTGTCAACCGTGCGTTATGGGCTGCGCGGACTTCTTGGGATTGGCATAACGCTGGGAGGCACTGCATGTTGCAGGAATTCACAAAATATGCCAGGCCTGTAATAATAGACCTCTATGTGAGGAAAATGCCGGTCCTTCTTTAAACGGTAAACCCAGCCCTGCTATAGCTAAGGCAGCACTTATCTCGGCTGTTACGAGGAAAGGTAGCAGTCCGCTCGCGAAAATAAATACTGCATGCCCATAAGCAGTTCAAGAAGGGCTGGGATGCATAAACCGAAGTAGGAGCACTCGTTTAATCGTAACTCGCTGGTTATATGAAGCAAGAACGTGAAACACATAAAGCGGGAGTTTTCGGTGGTAGACAATGTAGTTGCCGAAAAGAAAAAGGTGTCCACATATTTAATACAGTCCGCTATATGAATTGAGAGGTACCAAAATGTTCCTTGGAACCTCGATTAAACTTGCTTTGAGACGGACATGCCTGTCTGAGTCAACGAGGGCAGGGGTAGCCCCCGTAGAGAGTTACTAAAGAGAGGGGGACGTTTTACGCAAAGTTCGAGTCCTGATCCTCAAGAAGGGGGGGGGGGGGGGGAATGGCTGAAGGGGCACCTATGTGCGGAATTCGGGGTGAGAAAACCCCCGCTATCTTGCCTTGTGAATGGGAAACCCCAGTTGACCAAAGTGAACCCGAGCCCTAAATTCAACAGGCAGCGCTCTGGCTTTCGACCCCAGCGCGCTTTCGTCTAGACATGTCTCTGAAAACGCTTTTTAGTTGATTAGGATTTTTTAGTGCGCTAGATAGAGCCTACAGACGCCGTTGTTCTTGATGTGATGGCAGGCAATGCGTCATATTGTGACGCCTTTAACTTGAACATCGTTCCATATTGTAGCATTCACTTGTGCATTATTAGGTGATATATTTTCTATATTTACTGCCCTATGTTGAAATGTGCTAGTTCTCAATCCCTAGAAATTTGTGTGTTGGTACAAATAAAAGGCATAATTATGATATTTGTTCTATATTTACTGACAGTGAGATTAAAAATACTTAAGTAGGCACCTTGTGTGAAGTCCCGGAGCGCCCTTTAACGAAGGCCCATATTTGTGTCCTCGCAAGTGAGCTTCTTGCTTCTGTCCTCCAGCCTACATGACGTCGAAATTAAGATGTGGACTTCCATTCCAGCGTACGCTCGACCGCTAGAAGAGGAGGGACCTTACCCAGACGCGGCGTACGCCCTCCTAAACCGAACTGGGCAGCCCAGCGTCAAGCAGTTCCCGTATAGGGGCTTCGCTGTGATTCCTGTGGACGGCTCCGGCAAGGAAGTTGTCAAGGTCGTGGAGCGCGCCCCATTCGAGAAGCGCCCTCTGTGGTTCGTCTTCACCGGCATGGGCTGCCAGTGGAAAGGCATGGCGCGGCGGATGATGCAGTTTGAGCCGTTCGCCCGTTCCATGCGCAAGTCGCACGAGGTTCTAACGATGCTCGGCGTGGACGTCATCGACGTAGCGACCAACGACAACGACGTGTTCCAATCCATGGCTTCGATTCAGGCCTCCGTCGTGGCTGTGCAGGTGCGTTCTGCCCGACTACTCGTCCTGCGGACCTGAAACGCCTGTGTGCAGTAATGTGTAGGAGTAATGTGGCTTTTTTGTTTACAGCAAGTGTTATGTATTTAGAGCAGGTGCCGTCCCGTCTTGCTCCTGTAATCATAAGTTTCCTCACCTTGCGATAAGTGCTGTTCTAAAATTGAATGAGTAAAAGCTCACATTTGGGCAAGTAGGTAAGCATTCATGGCGGGGGAATCAGCCAATAAAGGCGGGACAAAGGCAAGACAAGTTCAAAACAGCACTTGTCTTGCCTTTGTCACACCTTTGTAGCGCTGTTCACTCATCATGTTCTAAAATCTCTCCCTCGAAAACAGATAGACCAATAAGTATGCTTTTGTTCGGCCGACTGCACGACAGATAAAGCATGGGAAAAGAGAGGCGGGAGCTAAACAGTGCCCTGAACTAGGGGAAAGAGAAGAGCGCATGTAAATGGGAGGGACCGATCAGCGCTAACTGTGTATAAGCAAATTACGAGTAACGCGTCAGAAAGTACTGTATTTCCGTTCGGAACAGTGCACACTTAGCACGCATTCACGACGCCTTCAAAAAATGCCGGGGCTTTAACGCTGTTGAACTGTGTAGCCGTGCGAAAGCATGTGTTTAGCCTGGTTGGCTCACGGTGTTGCTTTACTGAGTCGGCGGCACGTGAGACGATGTTAGACTCAGGTTGAGCTCTGATCGAGGTTAAGCTGATCTGATCTGTTCGCGCCGCAGATGGAAGTTGATGAAGGCGACGGTGTGCAATGCACAGAGCGAGAGCGCGTTGCAGTTTAACACGAGGCGTGATCGGCTGCGTCGATAGTCATAGTGCCCTCGTGCAGTGGCCAGCGAAGCTAATCTGTTCGCGCCGCCGCGGGATGGCTTCGACGTCACAGATATTTCTTTGATTTATTGTATTTATTGATTTCACTTTGCACAAACCTGCAAATATCGCAAGATTTTGATCGGAGTTTAGCCAATTGAAGGAATATTCGTATAAAAACTTGGTTTCTTTAGCAGTTCTATTGCATGTAGGTTTCACCTCCAGATTCCTTTTGACCTTCTGTTCGGCCGACAGGTGGCTCTCGTCGACACGCTTCGAGCTGTGGGGATTCAGCCAGATGGCATGGTGGGCCATTCTGTAGGGGAAATCGGCTGCGCTTACGCGGATGGCTGCCTGACAAGTGAACAGGCCGTGCTGTGTGCATACCGGCGAGGGCGCTGCATTGACTTGGCAAACTTGCCTGATGGAGCCATGGCCGCTGTCGGTAAGTTCCGCGGTAACTCACGCCTCTTTGACGAGGCAGGGCTCAACTGCGAAATTCCCCAAGCAGAAATTCACCTGGGGCGACACATATGCGGCTGAATGCAATTTAAGTTTACTGGAGTTAATCGGAAGCTGTTCATGCAGTTCGAGGTAATTTCAGTAAAGTGAACGAAAGGTTTTCGACTTTTCAAAAGCTGTGAAAAGCAATTTCTTTACTTCGGGCGCTTGAGAATTTAAGTAAAAAAAAAAACGTTAGTCAGATGTGATAAGCCATTGTGGATTCCGGGTGATGCATTCGATCGCGTTGAATTGGAACATCATAAAGAATGGCGTAAGTCTTAGAGCAAGCCTGAAGGAGACGACGGGGTGGGGGTACCTGGTGCGTACGGAGGCCGAAATCAGCGTAATATATAAACCTAGAAACAGAAGAAAAGATTTCCGGGATTCATTGTCGCTCTTGTGAGACATGATTGGTTTGCAAGAGTGTCCTTTACAGGGCTGATCTCGAGAACTCGGCCCTTGGCTAAAATAAGAGAAGCTATGGGCGGTCCTCTCCTGTTAGCATACGTGGTCCTTTCTTGGAGTCGTTTATTGATGCCTTCGGAAAGGTTCTGCAAAACATTAAAGAAAGATGGCAAGTTGTAATTTTCTTTTTTGAAACATACGCGAATGCGAGCGTTTGAATTGCACGACACTGTTTACTACCCGAATTCTGAGTGGACGACTGAGGCACCGCTTGTTCAGGGCTGACGTGGGAAGAGGCGGCGAAGCGCTGTCGAGATGGCGTGGTGCCTGCTTGCCACAACGCCGAGGATTCAGTTACCGTGTCCGGCCCTAAGCACGCCGTGACCGAGCTGGTCGAAGGGCTCAGGGCCGAAGGCGTGTTCGCACGAGAGGTTGACAGCGCGAACGTCGCCTTTCATAGCCAGGACATGAAGATTATCGCTCCGGCCTTCCTGGATGCCGTGCAGAAGGTGAGAAATCAAATGACGTATTATCCTGCATGTCATAATATTTTAACGGAGGTATCTATTTATGGCACACAAGCCAAGGTATCACCCTTGGTAGCAACCGGAAATTAGGTCCTACCAAAACAGGCGCTGGAGCATATAAATAATTTCAGTTGTGCTCACGGGAGGCAGCACCAACGTGAAATAGAGTCTGCCCGTTCGTATTTACGGGTCATTGAGCATTGTTTATCCAAAAAGCCCTATACATCTCATATAATGATTAAAAAGAAACAATACGAAAATTATGTACTTTCTAAAAAAAGCTCATTCCACCTCAAAGGCAACAATTCGTTACGCATGTCCCAGATGTTTATATACGTCCTCAGCTACCGATCACATTGTGTAGCTGCGCTCACCCTTATTTGGTGCAGCTGTGTCGGTCGCCTCTGGTCAGAGTGGCACTGCCTTCAATATCGGTAATCCATGGCCACATTGAGCCTTAAAAGTAGATATAAAAGAGCATAGCGATTTTTTGAGAGGGATGTTATTTTGTTGCTATGCCGCGGTTAATCGAACCCTTGAAAGGTCATCTTTTGTTCAATTAACCCTCTTGTCTGGGTGAGTTGGTTCATTTCTAACAAAGAATGTACTTGCGCAAAGAACACAGGACACAACAAAGTAACACATACGACATACGATTTCATAATCTGCAAGATTATGAAATCGGAATACTGGAATCAGGCTAGGTTGCGCTCTGTTCTTGTCGTATGTGTTACTTTGTTGTGTCCTGTGTTCTTTGCGCAAGTACATTCTTTGTTAGACATGTTTTGTTCATGGGAGGCACGAAAGATAGACCACTTTTTTGGCTTCACGGCGGAACAACAGCTGTTTTTTGTGAGTGAAGCACACTTTATTAGTCCTATTCATCACTCCATTTCTGTTCGCTTTTTCCTGAGTGCAGTATTTGTGTATTCTTTCGTTTTCCGCGCCTACTGGGACAAATCCTGTGCCTTGTCTCATGAACATTAAATAAAATTAAACCTATTCATTTGAATTCAAGATAATATATTTTTGTTGTCCAGGTAGTCCCAGTGCCGAAGCAACGCAGCAGACGATGGGTCAGTTCCTGCATGCCGGAGAGCAGGTGGCATGAGCCTGTATGTCTAAACTGCTCGGGAGAGTACCTCGTCCATAATCTCGTTGATCCCGTGCTTTTCCACGAGGCCATCTCGCACGCGCCCGAGAACGCCATCTTCGTAGAGATCGGACCCCACTGCCTGTTGCAAGTAAGCATTAAGCTAAGCCTTAATTCTCAGAAGTTGGACAGTGAGCATAGAATGATTTAAACACTAGACATGATAGGGAAGGGCACCAGACCACTGTACTGAAACACGCTGCAGCTAGTGCTTTAAAAGCGCACGTGAATAGCGTAATTCAATGAATAGAACTAAAACATTAATGCGAGGTGAAAAAAGAAGTGAAACCAGAATATAATGCCACCCATAATGAAGCCTACCGAGTGAGCAGATATCGAAGAAACAAAGGAAATCGCGAATATCACTGGGACGGTAATAGCAATTCTTTGCAGAGTATAACAGCACACATCATGCTGATACAACCGCACGCCCGTTGCACTAAAGTCGATCTTTAAATAATTACTGACTAGACAGGGCTTCGTTTAGTTGGAACATTTCATGGGAGCTGTCTTCTTTATTTCTCAGTCTATTCTTGCGTCCTTTGCACTTTGAAGTCCATAGCTTAATCTTGCGCATACGATCATTTCTCAAGCACACAAATAGTCACTGATTAGATTTTTTTTATTTTAGTATCTCACTTGCCGAATACAAGTGCACTATATTGAGGAAGTCTGGGCAGGCTCGAGCTCGAGCTTGGGCGCGAGCTCTTGAAAGCAAGGATCTTATACACTCGACTGGAGCGGCGCGTCTGTATGATTTGTCGCAAATAGATCCCGCGCCAGACCGGCATCCTATTTATTCTGCCCTTGCGCACCTGTGTGAAAGAATTGAAGCCCTTTGTTCGCCGTTGAGCACTCTGTACTAATTCATAAGTTGAAGTCTCGCATTGCTCTTTAAGCCAAAGTAGAAGCCTGGGCGAGTTGGTAGGTACTCGTTCTAAAACAGCGCAAACAAGACAAGGACCACGTGTTGTGTTGCGCGTGTCCTTCCGTCGTCCTTGTCTTGTTTGCGCTGTTTTAGAATGTTTTTTAAGCTTGGGCAGTTTAAAGGCACCGCTTAGTATAACTCCGCAATGCTTTGCCTTTTTGCTTGACCATTCGCAGCTTTGGTTGAGATTATTAACTAGCGCCATTTGTCCGCCTTCATTAACAAACACCGCCGACCTCAATAGGAATATTATCATTAGTAGTTTAAAAAAATAAAGAGTGTGGTTAGATTGTACGCGAAGATGTTGTTACTGATGGCCGACAGTAGTTACGAGTCTACAGCACCTGAATTTGCAAAATGCCTCCAGCTTTAGCACCGCTATAGCAATAGCAAATCGCATCCGCCTCGTATGCGGGAGGTGCGGGGTTCGATCCCCAGTGCCGCCGGGTACCCACCGGTGATACAATAGGTACAAGCTTTCCCCTGGTCTGGTGCTCGGCTTGTTTAGGGTGAAATGCTTGGGAAATGGGTCTTTGACCCCACCTTGAGAAAAAGAAAATACCTTGTGTCATGGCGCTCTTTGGCCATAGATGCCCTTGCGCCATAAAAATTCATAATCATCATCAGCAATAGCAAATCGATGAGATGTACCAAACATATGCAGTTCTTGTGGTATGAATGGATTGATAGTGTATGCATGGTATGAACGTCCCTTTTACACTGGGTGGCATGGAGTGCCACCAAGAACAGAGTTCTTGATTTACGACTCGGCCTTTTTTTACCCTCAATCACTACAACCCCAATTCTCCTTTCTCTTGAGAAATTGAAATTGTTTTCAGGATGTATCGATTTTGGCGCGTAATTTTTCTTCCTTCCCTGCTTTTAAATTGTCAATTATCCAAACGTCCTTTACTGAAGTCTGCGGCAGACAGTGTCAAATTATCCAACCGTTCTTTACTGAAGACTGCCATAGACAGACTCACATCACCTTCGTTATCGATAAACCAAAGTGCCTCAGGGATGTTTATCTGGCCGACATCGACAGTGGCACGGGTACTTCGACGTTCCGGCAAAATATTTTGCATTGTCTCTTCATGCTTAGCACACATTGCACATGAATTTTCCTACCCGGTGTTTGTTCTTGTATCTGCACCTTCCAAAGCATCCTGATTGTGGTCCGAAAATTGAGCACTCTTTCTTTAATTATCAACTGATTGCTTTCTAATTTCGCTTTTTTTCTTTTTCTGCATGCAATAATTGTCAGCTATTTCAGAATGAGTTTGCCATAATCTCACAGAAAAACACTTTGGCCCTCCCTTCAACGCTCTTCATAATGCCGACCCAGTATCCTGCATACTTACTGTCAAAATCAACTAGTTTTCTATCTACACCATATGTTGAGATATTTTGATACGAATGCGTAATTTGTTTTATGTTTCGCGCAATACAGCACGTGATGACAGCCAACGCAAGCTAAAAGCATTTATCCGGAGTTTCTAAGCTGGCGGAGGCGTCGCATTACTGATGGCCGCCACCAGGTGAACACTGCCTGTAGGGCGTCGGGAGTCCACCAGACAAACTGCCATTTCTTCAACTACTCGTAGCCTATTCTGCGGCGCGCCCTTGGCCCGAACGCCACCTGCCTGGGCCTGATGAAGCGGGACGAGGACAACCTCACGTTCTTTCTGAAGTCGCTCGGAAAGCTGCACACAGTGGGTGTACAGCTGGACCTATCACCACTCTATCCGGCGGTGCCATTCCCCGTGCCCAGGGGCACGCCCAGCATCGGCCACCTTGTCAGCTGGGATCATTCGCAGCGATGGACCGTCGCCAAGTGGAACCAGTTCGGCGGCTCTAGACAGGTAGGGCTGGGAACCAACTGCGTGAGTTTTCGTCGCAACCACACCATCGGGCAGTGAGCATTTAAAAGCTGGCAGCATTGTTAGATCAGTGAAGGGTTAATGGACAATGAACGCCAATGGAAAAATGTTTACTTCAATCTGGAAAATGACGGCTAATGTATAAGATCGGCCTGCCGTGTAGAAGCACCGCCCCCGTTCCCAACGGGTGCTGTACCACTCTTGATGCTAGATGCGGCAACCATTGCATTCGTTATTTATTTTATCATAAAAGCATCACCGTGCCTTGTAGCAAACTGTCCATACTCTACATTTATTGATAGTCTTCCACCCTCATTAAACTCCGACTTAGAACACGCTTTCAAAGGAACACTTGGTATGCCCCTTGCTAAATTATCGCCTTAGAGTTTCTATTCCAGATAGCTGTGGTTGGCGCCCTTGACTGCCTGTCTCAAAACCACTAAAGTTTGAAATGCTTTTAGATTTCACTGTTCGCGCACTCGATGATATGCTTCTTTGCCTTGCAGCGACGCTCAGAGCTTTGTCTAGGTGATCATATTTCGTAAATGGCAGTATTGTGTAGACCGCCTGCATTATGAACGTGTGTAAATCTTTTTTGGTCCCCAGTTCATTTTAGTCTTCCTTTGAAATTGACCGGTGACTTGCTTGGTGTAGTGTCATTCAGCACACCGTACGAACAAAAAGCGTGATTTGCCAGAAGTTTAAGAACAAGTAGAACCCTCTGTTTCCTCTTTCACTCACCTGATTTTAAGCGGACCGGAATTTGACGTAACTGCCCGCTCTCAAACGCGGCACCCCTCATGTGTGCAGGTTACTGATGAAGTCGTCGAGATAAACATGGTCTCTAACGAGGCAGACGCCTACCTGGCTGGTCACCAGCTCGACGGGCGTGTGATCTTTCCCGCGGCCGGCTACATGGTCCTGGCCTGGAAGTCCCTGACCAAGAGTAGTGGCAAGCCCTTTCACCAGGTGGCCGTGGTGTTCGAGGACGTCAGCTTTCACAGGGCCACTATCTTGCCAAAGACAGGTGGGTCATCCCAGAAATGCTCTCTTAGACCCTTACAGCTTGCGTTTTCAACAAGTGTTTGCAACACTCCTACGGATGGTTCGTCCATGTAGTAAGACTGCTGTAAAGAGGCGCCTAATATCATAGAAAGTGATGTATTAACTGCATTGAGGTTTTGTGCCTTTGAGTACCGTATACTGCGACTGGGAAAAAAATGCTAATTTATAAACCCGCTACGGGTAGTTGCTTGAGTAAGTTCCGGCGTGCTTCAGTGAAAGTAGCCCTGAGAAGACACGCGTTTTACATAAGCACCTTCCATCTATCAGTGGCCTCTATACTTGTTCCTTTGTAAATATTAGAGCCATGTCCGCCGTGACACAGGGTGCGACATTGAAACCAAATCCCTCTCGCATCATCTGCTTGACAAACAGCCAATATCCTCGCCCTTTTTGGTTACCCCATGCACGCCAACACCACGACTGTGCGGAAACATAACCACTGCTCTATCGTCTGGACCAATGGATCACTTGCTGTCGTGGCGCATCCGCTCTGTGGCTCACCTTATAGATTATGAAGAAGGAAGTCATGTAGCTTCGTTTCATGTACCTCGGGTCATAATTTTTTTGGCATTTTCAAACGAAGGCCTCCCAAGAAGTCTGTTTGGGTAGTCAGAACAACAGCGATATTGATGTCTCTGCAACGTTGTCATGCGCTGCACTCCGCACGTAGGTAGAGCCACTATCCTTGTTTTCGGCACCATTACTTGCTCTATTTGATTTCGTAGGCTGTCCAAAGGGCGCATTTGCTCTGATGCTGTCATGCTCTGTAGTCCTGATAGCACAATATGACTGCAGTGCACTACCACGCATGCGCCAGGTCCAGACGATAGGTGTAAATTGATGCACGCCAGGGGTAAAATGGGTCGCATAATGTCACCGAAGACAGAAAATTTTGCCTTACGAAGGCAAATAGCAGTAGTGAGCAAGATACGTCGTCATCAATCGTAATTCAGGCGGGAAAAAGCACGACGAGCTTCAAAGCTATGCCAGTAGGCTGCAATAAAAGCTGTTCACTTAAATTTGTTTGATGACTCTCTATTTGTTCTAAGGCTTCTCACCACAGGAGTAAAGAGAATGTTTTAGTGGACAGCGTCGACTAGCCCTTTAGACAAGGCAACACAGAAAAAAGGTTTATTTCCTTAAAATTCGCCCTGGCCTCAATGTAAACTCTTCACTGAGGATACATTGTCCAGTTATAACCGCTAGCAGGAGGTCAAACCTTCAAACATTGATGGGTCTTAATGACGATGAAATATAGCGCACACTAGTAAACGTAAAATGGAGCTTGTTCACTATTAGGCAGACATACTGCTTTCCTTCTCGGCTTAACCCAGGCAGTCTTTCGCGATTTCAGGCGAAATTGAGGTGCAGCCTTCTTAAATGGAGAATGGGAATGCCTCGCCTCGTGACTGACGAATGATGACGGACGAATGTATGTTGATTGGGTACCATGAGGATAAGGATATTAAATCTATCTCAGCAAAACACACCACAATGAATTGGATGGATTTACTAGAAGCAGTTTGGTGGCAGAAAAAACGCCGGAGTATCATAGCAGCGGCCATCCTTATCGATGAACGTCCTTTACTTCAGAGCCATCTGCTCTCTCTGTAGGCCCAGACATTGTTTAGTGTCTGGGCCGTAGGCCCATACACCCATGACCTACAACCCCTGCCGTAGCAGGGGTCGTGTGAAATGGCACCCATAAGGCCAACTATGCTGGAAGTACTGCCGCTTTGGGCCTAAAAGCAACTTCGAGAGAAGTTTGAAGAAGAGAGCAGCGAGAAACACAAGTTCTATGACCGACCTAAAACAACAGTAAATATCTCGGCACAGGCATGGCATGTAGAAACATTTCGCAGTAAACTGAAGGCTGGCTTCTTTACATAAATGTTAAGTAGAGACAAAAGAAATAAAACTTATTTTCTCTTGATAGCTTCTACCCTCATAGAATGTCGGAAACACAATAACTTTTTGCAGACGTTTCTGAGGGGAACCGCGAAAGGTTTTCCGGCTCACGTGGTAACGTTGCGGTGCAGGTACGGTGCGCTTCTCGGTGCACGTCATGCCAGTTTCCGGAGAATTCGAGATCAGCGAGGGTGGCTCTCTGGTGGCGAGTGGTCGCATACGCGTCGCCAGGGAAGGCGAGAAGGTCGTCGAAGAGGATCTGTCAAGCCCGTCAGCCGAGACCTCAGTCTACGAGCTTGACGCCGAGGACATCTACAAAGACCTACGACTTCGTGGCTACGGCTACACCGAAGGCTTCCGAAGCGTGCTGAGGGCCAGCTTGCACGGTTAGTCTTTCGGGGTACTCTGCTCCGCTGTGCGTTCTCAGTGCCCTCTCACAAGCACGAAATGCAGTGCTAGTTTTATGAAGTGGTCTAAGCTACTGTAGGACTACTTGTAGTAGGGCTGGTAAAAAAAGCAGTAAGAAAGCAGTTTAAAAAACGATTAAGTATGCTTATGTCCCTTTCCTAGCAATTCTTTTTTCGATATGATTTCTGACTCCGAAGGAAAATATTATGGACGTGGTAAAAAACAGCGCACCGACGACGGACACGTACGAAAAAGGAAGACGGACAAGCGCTGACTAACAACTGAGGTTTATTGTAAAAAACAGAGGTATTAATACACTCCAAAAAACAACCAGGGTGGAGTGTATTAACACCTTTTTTTTTCAATAAACCTCAGTTGTTAGTCAGCGCATGTCCGTCTTCCTTTTTCGTAGCGTGTCCGTCGTCGCTGCGTTTTTTTTTACCACGTCCATGATGCACCAACTCGCTCATTTGTCGATTCTTCTGAAGTAAATTATCTTGCTAAATGGCAATATTTGGCAAAATAATGCTCACGATGACAATCTCTATCCCGCCAATTTTTTGCGACCAAAATTGTTCTGAAACAAGCGATTGCTTCGCTCATCTATCCCCTCAAAAATTCAGACAGAAATTTATTCACTTATATACATACTGTGGACCGTGCTTACGTCACAGGCAACGCTGATTGCTAGAATAAAAAATAGTCCATCTTTTTGTCTTTTCTTGTTTTAGGGTTATTAAGCCGTAATCGGCCAATCTTGCATAACACAGGCAAGCATTAATGTCGGCCTTCGTGGTGACTCACTCAAATGTTTGAAGGTGGTGCAATTACAGACATTTCTCCTTTTAACAAACCAAAAACTCGAAAATGAAACAGTGCAGTTTAGCCTTCACGCATGCTAATGTTAAAACAGCAGTGTTCACAATGAGACCACGTGAAATGTTTCTATGACTGAGTTTCTTCACTGCCGTCCATGAGAGTAAGGCGTGTTTTACTGCGAGAACTACCTGCAAACCTCTGCAAACTAATCATTCAGGTTTCCGTTTTTTCTGCACATGCGCGATAAGATGGGAATAAAATTACTGGGTACATTTTATATTAATAACAAGCTATTATTTTACACTTGTCGTCTAAAGTACAATGTTTCAGCAGCGACAGAAAAGCGAGCAGTGAGTATATAATTATGGAAGCAGTGTGTATTTAAACCCTCGATGGATGGCGTAGCTGGTGCGTTGGGTGTATGAGCGGACTGATGTATTCAATGAAGCGTGAAGCAATCAGTTGTCATTATGTACGATTACAAAGTTACAAGGAGCTCTTATCTCAGAATGGAAGACGCGGATAAAAAAATCTTGTACCCATTATATAATAAACATTGGTTTGCACATCGCTGTGCGTGGATTATGCACTAAGACGTAGTAAAAATCGACTCTGTGCATTCTGTCCCTCTCAGAACCATGTGGCACACTCTTGTGGGCAGAGAACTGGGTGACCTTCATCGACGGCATGCTTCAATTCTGCGCCTTTGTTGACCCACTCCGAGCGTTCAGGATGCCCGCAAGAATTCAGTGGTGCCTCATCGATCCCAGGCTCCACGGTGAGGTCGTCCAGAAGGTCGGAGACAGAGGTGAGCACTGCTAAAGCCACCTTCATTACTGTTCTTTCCGCTGTGTGTGATCATTTATTGAAGGTCTTCACGATGGTTGCAGCGTAAAGGTTAAAACGAAGATATAGAAAGGAAAGAGCAAACGGACCTGTACGAAGCTGCAATTTCGCCCAAGTCTGTTTGATAATTCCTTTCTGCACCCTCGGTTCAACTGTTCTGCTGCAACCACTGCGATGTATGAGCGAAAAAGTTCATTTTAAATAAACCTCTAGGCGGCCCAAAAACGATAAACCAGGCTAGTCCAAAGGAAAGCTGTTTCCTCGAACACAATTTCGTATCTCCTTAGCGAAAGCCGCATAGTCCATTGCCATCTTCTTTACACGCTATTATTTTCTTTTGTGCAGGCGTACGTGTTGTTTATGATAGCTGCCTCAAAACCTGCCATGCCGGAGGGGTTGCCTTTCGAGGTCTCAAAGCGACGATCGCTCCGCGGCGCGGCGTGCAGCAGACCCCTTACCTATATGAGTACCTGTTCATACCGTACTTCGACGATGAAGCACTTATTCAAGAACGACATGCTTGCCTACAGGAATACGTTCGAGCGTGTAGCGCTGTTGTCCGCCAAATCCTTGAGGGAAGCGGTGAGGAAATGAGTGAAGCTTCAAGACTAATAAATGATTCGAGAGATATATCCGAAAAATTGCTCAACCAATACCTCAGTAACGCTCCGGAAAAATACGGTCTGTTGCGTGTCCTCACAGCTATCGAGGCGAAAGTCAAAGGCCCCGGATTCTCCCTCGTCTCCGCGGTGCAATGGGCACTGACCAGCCACAAGGAGGACCTTTACGAAGACATCCTTAACACAGCGCTTTTGAAGGAGGATCCCTTGAGGCCCGTTCTCGACGTTGTCGTGGAAAATACGGGCGGTAAGAAAATCCTTGTTCTAGAACTGGCGTTCGAAGAAAGCCATTTGCTCGTAACGCCATCTGTGTCGAAGCTGCTGCCGCTGTCTAACCTATTGCTCAAGATTGAGTACGCCGTCGCCCACCCTTGTCCAGATGACGTCACGTCGCAGGAATTACCGGAAGGCACCAAGATGTATTCATGGGATCTGGCGTCAAACTCTGTGAATCGGCTCCCTGATGCCCAGCTGATTGTGGCTCGTATTCTCCCCCAATCATCAGGGGGTCTTCAAGCCTTGGCTGAGCAGCTGGCAACTCTTTGCAAAGAGCAGACATTTGTGCTTCTTTTTCTGCGCACAGCATTGACTCCGGTAGAAGTATTCTTGTCAAAAGCTGGCCACGTATCGGCCACAGTTCATACAGCAGAGACGGTAACATCAGTCCTCACAACCTGCGGATTTCGGCTGGTTGGATTCAAATCTAACAAGTGGTCCACGCTGCTTCTGCTAAGAAAAATGGGTGCCCCCGCAGAAACCACAAATCAGGAAATTATTGCTGTCGACAACACGACATTCGACTGGGTCGAGACACTAAAGGACAAGATTACTGAGGTTAAAAACAAACCGGCCGGACACAACTTGTGGTTGGTTCCAAAGGACACCGGCACCAGTGGCGTTGTTGGTTTGATGAACTGCTTGCTAGAAGAGACTGGAGCTAGCCGTTTAAGGTAAGCCTCAGGGTGCGTTTTGATGCGAATCAGATTGATGCTTTTATTATTCCTGCCAAGGAAACTATCAGCATGTGTGCAGTAGCGAAATCCCCTGTAGCAGTAAGAAGAGCCGAAATATTTGTAAGCTACCCTGATGAATAAATCTTTGCTCTTCTCTCACCAGCCCTTGTTTACTGACTCAATCGCTTGAATATTATTTTTGCTATCCTTGTTCTTTTCTGTGAACTAGTTAATACTAACGGCATGATCCTCAGTGCATCAAATGTAGTGTGTTGCCTTGTCGAACCATCCAACATGCTGTCGCAACATGGCGTTAGCCTTACAGTAAATCGCAGACCACATCACCCTTTGCTGACGAATGTCGTGATAGTCCAATAGCCCTGTGTCTTACTGAACCTCTGGTTTCTCTTTTTCCTTATCAGGTGTGTTTTCGACGCAAACCTTAAGAAGTCGGTGAGGGATACTGAGCCAAAAATTACAGACCCGCCGTACAAAGACCTCTTGGAGTGTGACCTCACTGTGAATGTGAGACGCGACGGGCGTTGGGGCTCCTTTAGCCAGCTGACGATGTTTTCAGGTAAGTTTGGTATTGCACTCCCTGGTCACTTTCAGTTCTTTTATTGCCTGCTACGTACAGAACATAGCGTAGACAAATGAAGTACAAAGAGCGCTAGGAGGTGCGGATCACCGCTCAGGGCTTAGACATAAAAGCTTTCATTCTTTAACAACACTTCCAGCTCTTACACATTCTAACGCACATAGTGATCAGCAACTGCGGGCCCAACGGCAAAAGAGAAGCGAAGATTCAGTTTCTTGATTACGACATATGCTTTATAAACAGCGTGATGGTTTTTATACGTTACAGATCTTTATTTTAAAAACTGTGAGAGTTACATTCGCGCGGTCCGTGTACGTAGAGTTTACAACAAGGAGGATCATTGTTTACGTGATTGAGCTATACAATGAGACGTAAGTAACTCGCAATAGCTAATAAACATTTGTAGTGATAGCTACATTACGGTAGCATTTCGACCCTTCAGCATGGCGGTGCCGCCACGCTGTCACGAGGTAGATGACGTGGTGGGGAGCAGCTGCCGGTGGCTCGGCGCCGTGGATGATCACGTGGTTCGTCAGGTGGTTGGCCACGTGACCACTCGGCCAGCTGTAGCTATCGCGTCACTCCAGGTTTAACAGAAGCTAAACCACCGCCAATTTGTTATTCTTTATTTCATGGGCCGAGGTTTTTATAATTGAAGGCCGCCACCATCGCAGGTGAGCACTGTTTTTGCATTTTATTTATTGGTAATGCGGTTCGAAATATCGAAATTTACAATTACCCAATGAAAAGCTTGCTGAGTTCGCTTTCTCGCGTTTCACATTTTTAGGATGGTATCGCTCGCATTTATTATACAGCAAATGCAGTCGTCATATATGTATTTTATGGCGTAGAAGCAGTTGCCGTGATTGCAGCGGCATTATTACGCGTGGCGACAACATATGATAAATATGCGACGCGGGAAAGCAAATCAGCCACACCGCCGATAAAGAAAATTTAAAACTGCAGGCTTACCTTCCATGTTGACGGTTTTTAATTTCCCTGTATATACTTCTGATAAAATAAAAACAAAAAAGTGATTAGGCAATTTTAGTTAATCGTGAAATAAGCAGCTTTATCACGTTCTAAATGCCCGCCTTGCTGCAATAGCCGCCTCCACGACTGCACCGACGTATCTCTCACACGTATTAAAATAAATGTGTGTGGACATTAGAAAAGTACTTTGCATTTGAACAACTCGTTATTTTCACTATCTCACTAGCATTGTTGCCTGTCAGTCGTAAAAATCATTACGGTTGTCTTGAAGTTACCTGGCGCTGGGGTGCTAATACAGATACTAATAACAAACGCTGGGGTGCTGCTTGTGCTTTATTTTCTGAGGATTTCTTCAGGATTCATTAAAAGCACATTAAGAAAAGGTTTAATTTGTCCTTTATCAATAGGGTCCCGTGTTCAATCCACAAAAAAGAAAAAATGACTCCCGCCGAAAACGAAGCTTTTTTAAGTTAGAAAAGACCACTAAACAAAATACAGGTCTCACCATGAGCGGTCGGTTTGTGACGTAATATGCATCAGTGGGCATTAGTTATTGTATATGCAGGGAGGCTACACATCACTCACATGAAAACGGTGGCAAATTGCCCTTTTCGCCAACCACGTCGTGAGTTTGAATCAACTGGCGGACATAATTTTGTGCCATTTTCGCCGCAATAAATGCGACTTTTCCTGCGTTACAAAGGTCAACATACCAAGAAACAGCCAGATAATTTAAATTTGCTGACAACAATGCTTGCATTTAGGGACGCGTAGCAGGTTGTGTATTATGGCTCAAGCAATATTAATGAGTATTAACTTCCCCTCTGTACTCAATGGCTGTACTACTGCTATTCTCGTCTTCTACGTCTAGCAATGGCGCGTGTACAGGCTTATAAAGAGTAAGTGCTAGTAAAAGGAGAAAAAGACGATCTTCAAAACTAAAGTTCACTATGCGTGCCAAGTTTACTGAGGTAAAGAAGAAGAAGGAGAGGTTCACTATTCAGATACCCGCATATATGCGAACTTCTTGTAAACGAGAATGAGGCTGCAGAAAGCAATGTCGCGTTAATACAATTCTGCAAAGTACACACTCACAATACTATTTAAACGCTTGTGGCATGGAGTTCACAAACATACATAATGCCGGTTTATCTGAGAAACACTACAAACAGCCCAGAAACTGAAGATTACATAAATATGTTCGAAAATCTGTTCTTTTGCTATCTCACCTTTAGGTTGAGCAGTAACTAATTTGACTCAAGGATAACAATCGAAGTATGGTTCATTGTATGTACACGCGCTCACTGCAGACGGCGCCCCTAAGAGATCGACGGAGTACGCCTACCTCAATGTCCAGACTCGCGGTGATCTGTCCAGCCTTCAGTGGTACGAGTCTCCACTTCGCTACGCCTCGCCTGCCAGCAGCTCCGGAAAACTCATGTGCAGCGTGTACTACGCTCCGCTGAACTTCCGCGACGTCATGCTTGCCACGGGGAAGCTGCCACCGGATGCACTGCCCGGTGAGTACTTCTAGTAATGCTAGCGAAGCGTACTGGCTTGCTATGGGGAGAAAGGAAAGTACTGAAAAATCCTTAGACAAGGCGTATTTCGTTTCAAGCGAAAAATAAATTTCCGCCTACACAATAAATCAGGCGGCACGGGGACGATTTCATCATTTTCAAGCGCAAAATACTAAAGGACCCGCCGCGGTGCCTCAGTGGTTAGGGCGCTCGACTACTGATCCGGAGTTCCCGGGCTCGAACCCGACCGCGGCGGCTGCGTTTTTATGGAGGAAAAACGCTAAGACGCTCGTGTGCTGTGTGATGTCAGTGCACGTTAAAGATCCCCAGGTGGTCGAAATTATTCCGGAGCCCTCCACTACGGCGCCTCTTTCTTCCTTTCTTCTTTCACTTCCTCCTTTATCGCTTCCATTACGGTGCGGTTTAGGTGTCCAACGATATATGAGACAGATACTGTGCCACTTCCTTTCCCCTAAAACCAATTAATATTATTAAAATACTAAAGGTTAATTTTTGCTGGGATGTTCAAGACTTCGTATGAAGTGTGATATTTCATGAAAACAGGAACTTCTAAATCGCGATCCGTATCATGTAAAGAGCAAGGATTGTGTGCATTGCAAGCGCAGAATGAAATGCCGACACTGTGAAGTTAAAGCTCTTGAGGACGCTTGAACGGATATTACATTTCGCGTACAGAATCACATTATCAGTAGCACCGGAAGGAAGCCTTCAAGGTCGTTCAGCACACATTGAGGAACAAAGTTTTAGCGCTCTATACAAATTCTCAACTTGACAAATCTAACTAAAGATAACTGTTGCGCGATTTGTCACGAGAAATTAATGCGCAAGTTTTCTCTCCCCTGGCGGCCGAGTGCGCACCGTGCCAAGATGTCGCTGCAGATGTCGTTGGTTCGAATCTGATGGTTGGTGGTTTTTAACTGCATTTAAAAGTAATCTTTCCTCATATTCACCAACAGCCAATCTCCACTGCAGGAAAAAATGTCTGTCCCTTGTCTTCTTAATCCCTCCTGTTCTTACGCCCTGTCTTGTCTCCAGAAACTTCGTAATATCGTTCGCTTACCTGACCGTCTTTCACAACCTGTAACGCTTGCCTCTTCTTGGATTCTACAATTTTACCTTAAGGGACCATCGGTTACGTCGCCTTCATTTTACATACCCTCACAAGCCCCATTTTGTCTGCTTCATTTTGTGTTGCATATATTTACCTCATATTTGTTCTCCTGGCTCACTTTGTTATTTTTTATTTCTGATATTAACCATCTCTCGTTTTCTTTTCTACAGATCTCTGCGTTCTGCTCAATATAAGTTGAGCCCTTCTGCCTATCCTTCAAGTTCATTTTGATTCCATTAGATTAGCAATCTGTAAAATATAGAGGTTATGTATGCATACTTACCTATAGAGGGATATTGCTAAACTGCGTTCATTCCCTGACAGCGCCTTCCAAATGCATTCTACCCCATTCTTATTTTCTCGGTTATTTCATACAATGTGCCTGTCTGCTATTTCCTAGTCTTGGATTAATTTATTCTTCGTGTCTTGTTTTCCTGTCCTAGCAACTAGTACCGAGGTTTCCAGTACGGCTTATGTGTTAAGTGCCCCACTGATGCCACAATCAGGCATAGCATCGGAGCACTGCTCTCGAGTGGCTATGACTTGTGAGAAAAGTTCTAGGAGTCCAGATTTTGCATGGCTGACTTACACATTCGCACAGAGCTTTTCAACAATATTTGCTGTGACGCAGCCATGGCATTCTATAACTTTCTCTGCTGTTTTGTTCCTGTTGAATTTGTAAAGCTAATGGTGCCTTGTGCTAATTAAAGGTTTTTTAGTATCGAACGGATCATGTAGCGAGTACCAAATTGCTACTCCACGCTCCTGTGTGGTATTGCGGAGCACAACGGCGTATTCAAGGCACGTGACGACCAGCTAATAACAAGTGCGGAAGCACTCGGTTGCCAGAAACAGGGCTCTTCTGATAACACATGAATACTTTGCTTCGCACTGTGCATTTTAAATTCGCAGTTTTCACCCAAGTATTATTTCATTAGCGACTCTGCCAACACGCTCACTTTCTGAAAGATCTCAGTACTAAACCTGCATACTGCGCTGAAGCCTTCCGGATGAATGAAAAATTATTTGTACCTAAGTATTCTTTCGAGCAGTCGATATCCACATCGGGCCAGCACCTGAACATAGCGAAAAGAACGCAGCATGCAGTACGAGGCAGGTGGCGCTTCTGACCTGAGTCATCGAGGGTTGACAGACATGCAAACTTTTCGCAAGGGACACGAACTATGTTTTGAAAATATCTGCGGCAGCTATTGCCCTAAATTTTTCAATTAACAGTAATTTGATATACCACGAAGAAAGCGGAAACAGCAGTGTTTGTTGAAAAATTGCATGTCATGGCCATTTTAAGCTAGAATTCCTGACACATCTGCAGAGGACCAGGAAGACGACTAGTTAAAGCTGAAAGGTAGCACTAAATTGTTAAAATGTGGATGTTTAGGCCGCATGGTACTAAGTATATTCCTTAGTTAATTAGTGGCTGATTTCTGTCTACCCCCAACGCGTAGATTCCGCGGCAACATCTGAATGCCTTCTTGGCCTGGAGTTCTCTGGTCGGGACTCTCGAGGACGTCGCGTCATGGGCTTAGTGCCCGCCCAGGGCATGGCCACTGCCCTTGTGGTGGATCCTGAGTGGCTCTGGGAGGTTCCATATAACTGGAGCCTCGAAGAGGCATCAACTGTTCCAGTAGCCTACTCCACTGCCTACTACGCTCTTCTGGTTCGAGGTAGCATGCGACAGGGGGAGTCACTCCTAGTGCACTCCGGAAGCGGAGGCGTCGGACAGGCGGCCATCTCTATCGCCCTCTCTATGGGATGCACCGTATTTACCACTGTTGGTGAGCACTGCACAAATGTTCGAGTTCACTGTTTACACGATAAGAGGCACGTGAGCGCCATTCTCAAGTACGCAGTACGGTCGTAGCAGTATAGTGTAAGAGGGAGTCACCAGTCTAGTGAGGTGAAAAGCCGCCCTCTTTCTTTTATAACGCAATTAGACAGTTTTAGTTTCACGTACGTAGAGGGTTCACGTACGCAAACGTGAGAAGTCTACGTAGCCTGCACGCAGGTCGTTTGAAACCCTTATAGTTACACGTACACGCGACGCACGCCGTGCGTTACTCCTAGCGCCATCTACTAAGAAACAAAGACACTGGCTGGTTTGAGGCTCTCTCAGTTCGAGATCTCGCGAGACCGTTGTTATGACGACGACCAACGCTACTTTGTCAGGCTTAACAGCTGAAAAATCGCCCTTCTTTCTCAAAAACAAAAGCTATTCGTCGCTTGAAACCTTATGCGAGGGTAAGAATGGGCAAATCGAAGGCGAATACAACAGTTTAGAACACGCTATCGCCTCGAGGGATTAGCGACGAAGCTGTTATCGCTGTGAAGCGGCGGGCAAGGCGCCGCCATGTTTGTCAACGCTACGTACGCAAGCAACGCAAGGACCGCAACGTAAAAATCCGAATCTCACGTACGTACGTGAGACTCGCGCACACCCTTTGCGTTCTGCGCATGCGCACTGGTCACCCGTAAGAGCTCTACGTACGTGAAGCCTCTAGGTACGTGAAACTAAAACTCTCTATTATGAGCAAGTGCACATTGCATTTAACGTAAACAACACGAAATATCGATGTGCTTCGGCGAACGAAGACTTTGAAGCCCTCAGTGTACACTGTAAACCAGGGTACATCTATATGGGAGTAAAAAGAGTAAGTTCTCCTCTAGCGCACTCCCTTTCATAAAAGGGAGTGCTCTAGATGACATCTTACTTCCTTTTCTACTCCTTTCTGTCTAGAGTGTATCGTGAAATTATTCATTTCTATCGCCTAATACATAAGCAGGAAACCAGGTACACCTCTGCATGATAAATGTTTTAAAACCCCTCCTGTCTTTCATTTCTGCAACCCTAAAGGTTCTGAAGAGAAGCGGGAGTTCCTCAAGCGTCGCTTTCCACAGCTCAGAGATTGCAACATCGCAAGCTCCCGGAACACGTCCTTCGAAAAACTCGTGCTGCGAGAAACCGACGGCAGGGGTAGGAGTGATGTGGCACTTACCTTTGTAGTATATGAAATGATGAATATTATCACGACTCTGGCCTCCTGCCTAAAGTACGATCGAAATCAGGGACTCTTCACTTAAGGAAACTGTGACATTTTCTCAGGAAAACAAAGTATTATGAATTAAAGAGGAGTGTGCGGTCTTTTACCCTCGCTTAGAATACCTGTACTTGTCGAAAAAATTTGTAGTTTCTGACTCTTCGAACAAAATTTAATTAGCCGTCAAAACAAAATTAGTTTACCGCTGTCGATGACTTTCTGTGGTCTGATGACAAGTAGGTCACTTCTCCTAAAAGCCAGGCACTGCGGTCGTAGAAAAGGGTTAACGATTACAGGCAGGTATCGTGTCCACCGGTCATGCCTCAAAGTGCACTCTGAGATTAGTTGAGATCTGCTTGTCATGGGGCTAGGAACGAGGCACTACGCACCTAATTATAAGGCGACTTCTTTACCCCAACGCTGGTTACAAAAATAAACAGAAGAAAAATAAATGAATCAAATCTTTTTCTTTGGGTGCGAGATTAATAATGTCGGTTTAAAACAAACAGCGGCAAAACACACTCGCACTTTGAAAGCAAAGTTCTCAGCGTCGAGGTCATTTTTTCTACCGAACTAACACTTGCAGACGACAGAAAAAAATGAACCCGCGTTTAGGAATACCAAACTGCTCTTTGAAGAACCTGGATGGAAGCGATCTGTCAAGAATGCTTTTCAATTCCTCGCCATTATTTTCTGATTTAACCTATTAAGCTCGCTTTTGCGCGCAGAACGTCAGCTACTCGTTCGTGAGATGTACTGATTCCGTCCCCTTTCTCGTATTACTCGCCACAGGTGTAGATGTCGTGCTCAACTCCCTGTCCGAAGACAAGCTCCAGGCCAGCGTGCGCTGTCTGGCAGTAGACGGCCGCTTCCTTGAGATAGGAAAGTTCGACCTGTCCAAAGACTCCTCCTTGGGAATGTCCGTGTTCCTCAAGGGCATCTCGTTCCACGGCATCCTCCTCGAAATACTGCACGGCAACGATCCCTTCACGGCGGAAGACAAGCGCCGCGTTCGGGACCTAGTGCGAGAGGGCATCTTCTCCGGCGCCGTGCGGCCGCTGGAAGTCAACCGTTTCCGATGGGACCAAGCGGAGGAGGCATTCCGTTTCATGGCGTCCGGAAAGCATATTGGAAAAGTTGTGCTCGAGGTAAGGCCAATTTGCGTTATTTGTTTTTAATGAAAATACGCGTTGTTGTGGCCTTCGCCAAAAAGCCTTATGTGAACCGTGGCAAATAGTTAAATCCACTGCTGTTCCAATCTACAATTATGCTCCACAGGAATTTCATATTTACTTTTTACTTGTAACTAATATTGTAGGCAGCAGAGTTTACAGCAAGAAGCCTAAGTTATAGTGTTTGGTGAAAAAAAAAACATGTATTGAGACGACATTATGATGGCAGTCCTGAATCTAGGGTCACCTTGGGTGAAGACAGCGAAGGGTGAAGGTGGTTTCATTTGGCGGTAATTCTTGAAAATAGTATGGTATTTATGTTTATCGAGGCGACGCACACACTGTGCATTTATGGTCAATGTGTGTGGGAATGTTCCAGGCTACTGTTAGAATATATCCGCAAAATGAATAGAGATACTAAAGTTCGCGGAACGTAGATATTTTCTGGATATTAAAAGGTCATCCGGCCACAGCCTTCCTTCATATAGTTGTCACTACAACGAAGATGCTTTTTTTAAAATTGCCACCAGAAACAAGGCACAGCGTCCCCACGCACTTTGCAATTTATATTCCACAAGCATTTCATCGAGAGATATTGAAAGTGTTAATTGAAATGTTTCAAAAAACTTTTAGCCCAAAGTAGTAAACACGTCCTTACCACTATTAGCAGCGTTTTAGATTTGCGTGTTCTAAAAAGGGCATGCCGTCATTTCAAGTCCAAGGCGGTCCTGACGAAGGAGCAGTTGAATTTCGACTTCAAAACTGTCTTGCAGAATTACCTGGAGAAATAGGTAAAATAGACTGTGATCAGAAGTTTCCTTCAGCAAAAAGGTCCCGATACTATCTTTTTCATCTTAGGATTAAAGAGCCCAAATTACCTAACCTTGTAATAAAGTTGTTAGCGACAAATTCGACATGTACCCTTCCACTGAAGTGAGCAGTAACGTGAAGTATCAAGTTCTCGATGCAGTTAACCAGACGAGAAGGGAGCAAATGTAAGAAAGCATGCGTTTGAGTGGTTATAACGATAATGTATATGCATATAATTATGCTCAGCGGTGTTTAGCTTCCTCGGGCCTTATTACGGCGCTTTCATTGCCACTCAACATTATGGTGGGGCTTACGAAATTGCGTTGAGCTACCAGTAATGCTAAACAGCCCAACTTAGTGCTAATAGCCCTGAAATATTGCAGCCGCGAAGATCGTAAATTCAGATGATAAACTACCTCGAGCGGAGTACCGGCCTTCATAGTGGGTCTAATGTTCTGGCCACTCAGGTGGAGATGTAGTCGATCGCAGTAAAGTATTTGGTTCGGGTAGGAACGAAATCGTATCTGCGAAACATTTATGCATTTACACCAAAACTTTAGAGTTGGAATAAGTGGCATCTGCGGGCAGCATTATCAAACGCCTCAATAAAATAATGAAACATACAATGAAAACCTCATCTACTACGAGAGTAACTGGAAGTCGTTAATACAGGTAGAAGCAGAAACTTGTTGCGTAAAAAACTTTCAGCGAGCATCCAGGAGAGTCGCGAGATATATTACTAAAATATTGCTCCTATTATTACACAGCGAAACGTCGTCAACAAAGGGGGTGATTAATGATAAATGAAATGAACGTCACACGGTTCATAGACAGAACGTACGACTAATATTCCAAGATTCTAGGTGTTCAGAAACGCTGGAATGTTTAATTTTTATTTATTGTTGTTTTACTTTAGCGATAACTTCTCCCAGATATTTATTGATTTTACTGCAGTGAAAGCTTGATCGTCCTAGAAAACAACGATGGAGCCAAAAAGTTACCCGCTGACTATGCTGACGGTGTGGTGAAACATTCACAGCAGCGGAACGTTGCGGAGAATGCGTTTTCTCACTTCAGCCACCAAGCATACTTGGACTTGCCAGACTCGGCATAAACTGACTACCATTTTTCTCACTACGAATCCAGCGTGTCGTGTGTTTTCTAGCACTCTGGTTGCGGTTAAGGTGTGTAGGGCTCGTCTAATGCATTTTTTTTATTGCCGTAGCAAGGTCATGATGAAAAATAGCGTAACAGGAACACGAGAGGCCATAAGGGAACGCTTGTCTGCGTCGTTCTCTTTCCGTCCCTCGTGTTCCTTTAGCGCAATTCTTTCATCATGAACGTTATCCGACTCCCCCAACTTTCGGCTTTGCTTAATGGTAGCACGGGTACTCAATGACCATTTTGGTACCCTTTTCAATAACAATGTGTATGTTAAGGGGTTAAGAATCCAAGCTGTTTACCGCAGCTTGCACCTTTATCCATTAAATTGGGCGCAGAATTTACAATTGGAGAACACGCAGTGAAATGGCCGACGTCTACCCGCGCAGGTTCGGAAAGAAGAGAGCACACGCCAAGCGTGTCCCGCATCGCCTCTCACCGTGGAGGCAGTGGCACGCACCTACTTCTACGAGCACAAGTCATACGTCATCGTTGGAGGGCTCGGTGGAGTAGGCCTAGCGCTCGCCGATTGGATGGTGAGTCGCGGCTGCCGCCAGCTGTTGCTGAACTCCCGAAGCGGAGTCCGGACTGGATACCAGAAGCTCTGCCTCCGTCGGTGGAAGCAGGCTGGGGTTAGGGTCCTCGTGGCCAAGGCGGACGTCTCGAGGGAGGAAGGAGCTCGACAGATCATCGAAGAAGCCCTGGCCATGGGGCCCGTTGGAGGCGTCTTCAACCTAGCCATGGCAAGTGATATAATGTCTAAGACTATCCCAATGTCTGTAAAGCCTGAAGAAGCAGTTAACGCGGAACACCATATGGTGAGATGCCCCATGAAGGAATTCATTCCGGGACACCTAAGGCTTTAGAGAGCATTTACACTTGTTGAATGAATCGGATGTTTCCAGAGTCTGGGTGTTTGAGCGAAGTCTATATTTTCGTTTTTTTTTTCTGTTACATTCAGCATATCGACTCAAGCCTACAAGGTTCCCTCACTCCAAGGGTTTTACTAGTCAGTTGTGTTCATAACACGCGTTACAAAATTAGTTCAGCGGTGCTGTTTTCGTCCAAACACGACCTTGGCCAGTGAACAGCAAGCACTGAGGCTATAGGTGCACGAACCATACCGCAATTTTTAGTTCCTTCTTTTCATAGTCAACACACCGTCGCAAAATGCAGAAATAAGCTACAATAATTAGCTCTTACTACTTTGTTTGTGCAAACTTCCAATGGCGACACAATCACATTATGCTAAATTCAGCAAGTATTTCCTAAGTGTCGTTAGAAACATCACTTATTATCGACTTGTGTTCACAAACTGAATTTCACCCATTTATAAACTGCACCAACTCCTGATTTCGTCCTTAGCGCGGACAAGGAGGAAAGTTAGACTTCGTATTTTAGCGACCAACACCGAATGAAAAAGATGCTCTGCAGCGCCGATGTCAGCCTATAGTAGAACGTGAATCAGATGTTAAGATTAAAAACGGAAATGTTGTGCCAGTTGCAGAAAATATGTATTGCATAAAATTACCCCGGAACATTTGCAATGTCTAAATCTCCGTTAAGCAAAGAAATTCAGACGTTTACTTTGACAAATGACTGCTATAAGGAGCAAAGAATATTTCCTTTTCCATATATTCTTTTCGTATATCACGGAATACAACTAGCAAGTACCTCTTACGTTCAGTAGAGTGGTGAGCTGGGCGAGTCGGTACATGATTGCAGAAAGAAAACCAGCGCAAAAGACGGAGACACAGAACAGGGATACAGGACGATGCTGTTCCTGTTCTGTGTCTCCGTCTTATGCGCTGGTTTTCTTTCTATCTCTTGCGTGGCTGTGATAGCCTGGTATCATACAAACCAAAGCGTATTTTGTCCAACGCAAAAGAGAGCGTTTCGCGCTACGCCTCACAGTGTTGTTACACTACAACTAAAGCTTCTGAACCCGCTGTTCTCCGTTCCAGCAACAATCAAAGAGTCGAATTTCTTCGCGAACCTGAAGACTTCTTGGAAGATGGCTTTACATCTTTTTCACCGCTACATTTAGAGACCGGATATCAGAATCAACTTAGAGTTCTTAGTACGCTCAAATTATTATGTCTGTATGTATTCGATGGCGAATTAGTGTTCGATAAATATATTGAGGACATCTAATGGGCTTATTTTGTGTGACACGTTGTGAAGAAAGAAATCCAATAAATGTTGACGATTGAGTTCATCAGCGTTGTACATTATTTCTTCAAGCCCTTTAGCTTTGAGTCTTGGAGATTGAAACAAGTAGTTTGATAACAGATCATTTGGTTACCTCTTGATTTATTTGACTAATACAATTTATTTCATCATATTTGGTTGGAACTCTTGAGCAAAAAGCTACTCCATGCAGCTTGACGAGGCGCAAGAGAGCGTAACAAGGTACAGCAGTGCAAATGCGTTGATTAACGGCAATATGATAAAAATAAACTATCATGACACGTTTCAGAACTAGTGTACTAAAATAAATAAAACCTGCTCTTTACGCATGTAATACTAGGACAATGTTATCACCAAGATATTCCATATGCAGTATTAATGCAAGACAACAAACACTATTAGCAGTTTCAAAAGGCAAGTTATACACGTTATCAAGCAGCACGTACATGAAAACGTCTCATACGTGCAGTGATAGGAAAAGATGAAGTGAACCACCTTACCTATGAAAACCACTCAATACAGCTCAATTATTAAACTGAAAATAAAGCACTACGTAATCAAAAAACGCTTTTCAAGAACAGATACTTAGGCTTGTGATGAGTTTTCTTTTTCTTTTTCCCCCACTTCTTTTTCTAATGTTTATCACGTGTTAAAAAATTGTCTCAACTGGTTCAAATATAATTCAATTGTTCTTTTAAAATTCGACGTAGCGCTATTAGGAAGACCACAGAGAAAGGACGACACAACAAAGAATGAGTGACCAACTAGCACATCACAAAGTTCCGCTCATTCTCTTGCTTTAGGGAAACCTGTTTCTCATACTGCCGCCATGACCCATCTAGGTATTTTGTGGTCATGCAACAAACAAAACATAGAAGCACCGAAATTCCATTCGAAGCTTTTCAGTTATGAAAGCAATGCATCTGCATGCAGGTTCTTTCTGATGCGCTGCTAGAAAACCAGACATCGGAGTCCTTCGAGCGTGTGTGCAAACCGAAGGTGGACGGCACAAAGCGACTGGACGAACTGTCCCGCATTCTCTGCCCCTACCTCGACCACTTCGTCGTCTTTTCATCCGCCGTCAGTGGTCGAGGAAATGCCGGACAGAGCAACTACGGCTACGCCAACTCCGTCATGGAACGCATCTGCGAACAGCGGGTTGCCGAGGGTCTGCCCGGTGAGTGGTCCCTCTCGAGTTCGTCCCGCCATAACGGTGCTCTTCATTACCAAAGACAGCAAGCCAGCAAACTATGTACAACTACTAATGGATAGTAGCGTCCCTTTGGAAGCCGCTCATGTGGGGTGCAAGAAATCCTCAATAAGGAAGGGTGTCCACACTATTCCCTGCATATTTATAGGAGGTATTCACAGACGTTTATTCGGAATACTTGGGGATAAATGTAAATAGGGAACACCTTACCGACTACATTCCTTGGTAAGTAAGTGAGGCGACGAATTGTAAAGCACGGCCATGACTTGGACAAGCACACTCGCGTCCCGTAAACTTTTGATCGCGATGGTACATCTTTACAAAGCATGTCATGCAGAAAACTCGACGTGCCGACTCGGACAGGTGGCTTATATAGCGTGATCTGATGTTTCTTGCATAGCGCGATCCCTCCGAACAAAGTGCGTTGCGCTCCGCAGAATTCACTCCGCGTCCTCCCTGTCTTCCCCCAGCTCTTCCTCTTTCTCCTCCTCTTCCCACTCCTTCGTAGCAGCGTAGTGGTCAGATGCATGCTACGCTTCGCCTGTCCTCATTTCTGATTTCTCTCTGCTATCGTTCTCTGCTGTCGAGTTTCTTCTCGCACACTACCGAGCCTGCGCCAAATTCAAGCAACGCCGAGGAATCTTAGGAGGGAGAGTCACCAGCTGGCGCTGGAAACTGACCATTAACTTGGACGTTAGGCGGCATATTCGGACGTCCTTTTATATCATTACACTTCATTCATTTCCTCCTGTAACTCTCCAGGTAATTTTGTGAGGGGTGACAGGTTAACATGCTCCGAATTCCTCGAAACTGTTGGGTAACGGAAACTGGGGAATAGAAGGCAAAACAAAGCAAGAGCAAAAGAGAACGAAATACGCCAGAATGCACAAATAAACCAAAAAATCTTACGCGGAAATTACCGTCACAATGTCATGCAATAACAAATTATTATACCTAGTGTCTACCAAAACAACCAGGAGGGAATAAAAAGCATAAATATAGAAAAAAAGGAAGAACTCAATTTCGTTAGCAGTGGATGGCGTGCAAGCTAAACTCAATTTCTAGTTTTTCCAGGAACCTTTTTCTATTTTTGCACCTGGCTATGCTTACAGATAATGAATTCCAGTAGACTACTGCGTAAAGAAAAAATGAGTATCTCATTGCTAGGGGGCGGCGGGAATGCGTATCAGAGACTGGCAGCAACTGAAACTACACTGCAACGAGAAAACCGACATTTTTTTTTTGGGGGGGGGGGGGGGGGTGCGCAAAGACAACTCCAGTCCTCAAGACTTCCCGTTCGCGCCAAAGCTTGCACAAGGCACTCCTCTTGCCACAAATGCGTGCCGTGCGCAAACTCAACGGTCTAACTGGGGAGAAAGGGACTATGGGCGGACGAACCGCAGCATTACACTACGCGAAAAACGCGCGAGAAGACCTCGAGTGCAATAGTAAATGATTTATTGAAGCACAGGATATAGTCTAAGGCCAGAGCAGTCCGTGCCTAAGCGGATACTCTTTTGCGTGAGAAAACGGCTTCGTGGAACCGAAGCGACCGGCAGCTGAAACGATGCTGAAACATGTATTGCGAACTTCAATACGTGTCGAATGTGAATTGCTGTAAAGGTCGGCGTTAAGCAAGTATACGTAGTTTCAATTCATTGGCCTTATATTACGAGCTTATGTCAAGGTGTGTAAGTATCGGCGACACTTAACAAAACGATGAGGGGCAAACTGTCGATTCCACGTCGCCGCCACCTGTCACTAACAAAAAACAAAGTGAACCACTCCCTTTTGTAGTTGATCTCAACCGGCCGTAATGTGGAGCACCCAGGTTCTAAAAATAAGCCCACGTTATCCGCAAAAAAATTAAACCAACGATTTGTGGTTGTGATCTGCCGGCGTACGGTATACACCATTCGGCAATTCTTTTTTTGGACAGAAACGCTTTTTAGACGGCTGTTCTTGTGCTTTAAGGCTTAACCAAGCTTCCTGCAAAAGCATATGGCAGCAAAATCATCATACTTCGCTCTAAACATCAATACGTTTGATAAAACTGCCAGCGGTAACCCTAGCCATAAGAGAGTAATTACCCATTGGCATCCTCCCAAGCGCAGCCTTACGGCTACAAAGGAAAGGTATACAGGTTTCACCGAAACTTCGAAGTTAAAGAAAAATTCGTCCTGGTCCGGAGTTCGAACCGTGGACAACCGCTTCATCAGAGCAGTCGCTCTACCAACTGAGCTGACCGGGACGGCAAGCTTGTGCTAGGACAAGAGCGAATTCATTAATAACTAGGAGTATGAACAATGTTGATCAAATGTTCAGGGGAATTCCCAATACGTTTCATTTGACATGGCAACATTCGACTAACCCCCGCAATGTGCATGCTTCCTATATAAGGCCTTTATTTCCGTCGCTATTATGTGTGATAAGTGCTGTCGGACACTATCCCACTCTAAATTACGCAAAAAATAAGACTTCATTTTCCATTTTCTCTTTAAATGGCTGCTCCCGGCGGCTAACTGTTGCAACCTTTCGTAGAGGTCCAACAGTTAGACCGTTTGCAGTTAGTCCGAAAGGGACCAACGGTTAGACAATTTGCAGTTAGTTTACATAAGAACCAACGGTTGTGGCTAATCAGTTTGCCCCCAAAATACTTACCTCTCACCCCTTTTAGTCCCTTTTTTCTTATAGTGTAAGAGTTTCCTTCGGGGTGTTGTTAGCACTTACTGTCTAGACAAAATCTGTACACTACGATTCGTGCTTTTTTAACAGCAGGGAGCATTCGATCTATCCACTCACCTACAGCATGTTTTATATTTCAAGGCCTGGCGATCCAGTGGGGCGCCATCGGAGATGTGGGCACGCTGCAAGAAAAATCGGGTGGCGATGTGGTGATCGCTGGCTGCACGTCGCAAAGAATCAGCTCGTGCATGAACGCGTTGGACCAATTCATGAGCCAGAGCCGTCCAGTCGTGTCAAGCTTTGTGAAAGCGGATCACTCCAGTGCATATGGAGAGCAAGGATCCAAGAAAAGTCTTGTGCAGACTATCGCACAGATATTTGGTAAGCGGCCACCTGTGAGTAATAAAACGGACTGACTGTCAACTTGTTCTTGCTCTATTTACGAAGTCTGGTTTAAGAACGTCTCAAATTTTTGAAGTGATGAGCTCGTGCCCTTTCAAAATTCCCGTCCTCAACGTGCCAATGGCATAGAGTGGAGAAGTACAGATATCTGGAAAATTCGACATTTCAGCATATATTACACACATCAGTCATTAGCACATAACCGGCCATCAACGCTTAATATGTACAAAAACACTGGCACTCTAAGGCCGACACAAATGCAGAAGTACTTTGTACAAATATGAACAGTGCTGTATTTTACCTACTGTCCTTTCTTATTTTGTTATTCTCCCTTCTAGTACAAACTTTTGAACATGATGCTTTGACTACCTTGTCCAAAGATTTGCATGTGTTCATGTCATTATGATGATGACGATGTGTAGGACCATTTTTACCTATCAAACAAAATTGTCTTTGTGTTTTTTGAAATTCATGCTTTGCGTTGAGGTGTACATGAAGAACACACCATGAGCTAGTTTGTTGTTCATCATAATCAAAACAGCGCAAACTTCACGAAGGACGTCGTCCCTTTCTCCTTCCTTCGTGAAGTCTGCGCTGTTTTCAATTTGTTGCGGTGGACATTGCTGTAATGATATATCTACGATATGTACATAATCATTTTTTCTCATTCGCATCATTTCCAAGTAACCGGCTTCTGGGTCCAGTCAAGCTGCTTACCCAGCTATTTGCCAAAGACACAACACATTTTTGGAAAATTAAAGATTAAATGAATGAAGAAAATGATGCTTCGAGTTCATCAGCTTGCAATGGTTGGCGCATAGGGCACCAGCGAGATGTGCTTCAACGCAACTGAGGAACATCACTTCATTAGACGTTTTTTAAAAGTAACTCTTCATATCAGACAGCTCAAAAATTATCGAATGTTTTTTAATATAAATTCCCCCTTGCAGTTGACGAATAGGTTTCTTACTGAAGTAATCCTTATGTTTTTTCCTAAGTGTACGTGTTAAGTTTCTGTAACAATTTATAGAGTCCCGAAGAGGTTGTGCTGCGTTAAACTGCAATGTAGCGCTTGCGCTCATGGTTCTCTGCAGGCGTAAAGGAAGCGTCGACCTTGAACCCCAGCATGAGTCTTAAGGAACTCGGCATGGACTCCTTGACGGGCGTCGAAGTGCAACAGACCTTTGAGCGGGACTACGACCTCACCCTGTCCATTTCGGAGATCCAGCAGCTTACCTTCACGAGACTGCTCGAGATTAGTGAAACCAATGCCCAGATTGCTGCTCGAACTGATGCCACGGCTGCGTAACCGCGAATTAGACCCTGAGTGGTACATTAGAGATGCACACAATGAACTATTCCTCGGCTGTGAAGAAGGATTCCAGCCTAACATAACGAGATGTTCTTGATGTCTGTCCAAATAAAAAGTTTGCCCTGGATGTCTTCGATGGCTGGTATAACAGTGATTCATCACGAATATGGTTTCTGCTTGGGGTGCTACTTCATCGCTAATCAGTACTACCTGTTGCTAGAGAAGAAGCGATTACAGGGTCAGTAATACAGCTTTGAACGTCCGCTGGACGCCTTCCAATATTTTGCACTGAATTCGTGAAGTTCTGCGTAGCGGCTTTTCTTTCTCAACTTAGTGTAAAATGAAGGTTCTATATTTGTTCGTACTGGAACTACTACACACCTTCCAAGCGGTATGACCACGCGCGCCGAGCTAACAGGGGAAAATGTCTCGTAAGACTACAGGTACAAAAGAGAATTTAGAGTGGCCCAGCTACGACCAGCTTAATCAAAATAAAGTTCTTTCACTCAAATAACAAAGCTATTGCGGCTTTTACAACGCAGGCCTCATCATGTTTTCCATAACAAAAGAGCGTGTAGAGGCTTGATATCAGCAAAAGGCGTATTAAATTTGTAATGAGCACTCCTTGGAATTCTAGAAGTACTTAAAATACTTACCGATACTATAAACGTTGATAAGAATAGGGAACCGGTATCTAAGTGTTCCGCCAAAATTTTTCCAGGTTGTTGACTGAGATGTTGGTGTACGATGTGAACGGCATTCGGGAGAAATTCATGCAATTAGAAGGAGCGGAACAGTGTAGAGCCTTCAAAATGCAGAGTGTTTTGCTAAAGCAAGACCACCAAGTTGCCGAGCTGGTAGGGGACAACATAAAAAAAAATTATCCATTGCTGCTCCCTTTACGCGTACACATGAGATAAACCACGATCACTGAAACCGCCCTCACACTTTCCGACTGACAGGAAAAGGTTTCACTTCTACTGCAGAGTAGATTGCACAAATAAATCATCTCAAAAGAGCGCCAACCGCCGTCCTCGGCCCGTCAGCACAAACTTTTCCGTCCATTTCGGAGCCTCTTGCGAAATTCGTGTTTATAGAGCAATTGTAGTGTTGTGCTAACCCATGACACAAACGTTCGGTTAACAAAACCTGTTCCTGCGCGGTGCCTACCACAACGTAGAAGCTCACGTTTACGCTCTCTCTCCCCCCCTCTCTCTCATGTTTACTCACTGAGATGCACTCTGGCAGCACTACACGCAATGAAGGAACAGCTTGAAACTTCACTGAAATCCCGACCCGCCGCTTCGGTGCATCTGCCGCCCTGCGGCTTGTCGGCCCCTACGCTGTAGCGCCCCCCCCCCCCCCCCCCCCACGCGAAGTCGTGGTCGGTGCGTGTCAGAAGTCTGCTTCCCCCTAAACGAGCTGCGTTTAGGGGAAAGCAGACATGTTACAAGAGCCGGAACAAAGTAAAACGATGCTGACGCTGGTTATCGCACTAACAATTACCTCCAGGGTCCTGCCCGATGTGAGCTCAGATTGGCTTTTGATCTCAGCACGCTACCTCTGTTGCCAAGCTAGTGGCGCAAAATTTAAGTTTTTAAACCTTTTTAAGTAGTTATTGACTTCAACTAACACCGGAAGATGCTCCTAACCTATCTCAATCGAGTGTCGGAGTCTGGTGACGTTCCCCCTTCATGGAAGGTGGCTTGTGTAGTCCCACTGCTGAAGGCCAGCAAAGAGATGACAGACGCGGCCTTGTATCGTCCTGTATAGCTGACGTCGTGTGTGGCTAAGGTCATGGAGAAGATGGCAAGTAAGCGTTTGTCTTGGTGGCTTGAGGATAGAAGGGCACTACCAACATGCATGACTGGATTCCGCACAGGTTTAAGCGCGCAAGATAGCGTCCTGGACTTGATAAGCCACACTGAACATCAGAGTGCTTTTGGACTTTCAAAACTAGCTATTTTCCTAGACGTATCAAAGGCTTATGATAGCGTCCCCCAGAGTTCAATACTGAATAGTCTGCAGGTCATAGGCGTACAGGGCTATCTTCTGTGATTCATTCACTCATTTCTCAGTGATCGTAAATTTCGAGTGCGGTTAGGCAGTACAATGAGCTCCGAAAGGGCGGTATCGCGAGGGGCACCTCAGGGTAGTGTCCTGTCCCCAACGCTCTTTAATGTTGTCATGGCTGGTCTTCCCGCATGTCCATATGTCCATATGTCGATATATGCATGTCCATATGTCGACATATGCAGAAGACATTTGTCTTTGGTTAACCGGATATCAACACAAATGCTTAGCTCTATTAGCGCGACAGGCCGTGCTTTCAGTTAAAAGTTACCTTCAAGGTGTTGGGTTGACTCTCTCGGTGGAAAAATATGGCTTCGTCCTGTTTCCAGGTAGGGGACGACGGTATGCGCGGCTGAGCATAGACCTTGATCAGTCTTGCCTTCGTCAGGTTAACCACATACGTTTTTTGGGCGTCACGATTGACTCACGTCTACAGTGGCGACGAGCTGTAGACTCGATTGTGGCTTCACTATCTTCGCGTCTCAATGTGCTTCGTAGAGTTGCTAGTGAGCAATGGGGAAACCATCCTGCTTCAATGATCAGGCTTCACGATGCCCTGGTGACAAGTCGCATAATGTACCAGCTCCCTTTAATTTCCCCCTCGGTATCGCAGCTGGAACGCCTTGAGGTTTTGCACAGAATGGGACTAAGGAGGGCTCAAGGCGTTCCGCAGGCTGCTCCAAACAATGCAGTACTGTATGAGTCTCAATCGAAACCTCTTCGGCTAGCCGCTTCACAAAGACTTTTGCTGCAAATTGGCCGCCTCAGAGAGACTGTTGCCGGGAGAGCGCTTCTACAGCGCCTTCGAAAGAGATCTGAGTCCCGTGCGTACTTGGCTTTAAATACTCTTCGTTCTCTGGGCCTCGACCTTCGAGATCGACCTAAGACGTTGAAGCCACCTTGGTCCTTTCCGAGCCTCGATTGTTCCTTGACAATTCCCCACGTACGCGCTAAGCGGAATTCTCCTTTAGCGGCAATGCGTTCGCTCGTACTGGAACATCTTGAGACCGAATATGCCAGTCATCTTCAAATTTTTACAGACGGCTCTGTGGACAAGGTCAGATTATCTAGTGCAGCTGCTTTTCATATTCCGTCTTTGAAGTATGATTGGTCTGTTCGTTTTACCAAAGTCGTGTCCTCCACAATGGCCGAAAGCGTTGCCATTGAGGCAGCTCTAAAGAAGCTACGGTGTTGTACGCCTCAACCTGCTGTAATAAATACGGATTCAAAATCTGCCCTTCAAAGGTTAGAGTACGGGTTCCCCACTGATGCCTTGAGTCTTAGATCCCTACGTTTGGTGCAGAATCTACATAGCAAAGGCTTCTCTATACGTTTTCAATGGGTGCCCTCGCACATAGGTGTCTTAGGCAACGAGATAGCAGACAACCTCGCCCATACAGCCCTCTCCGGGATTCCAGTACATAGAGTCCCTCATGAAGTCAAGCAAATGTTCAGAGATGTGGTGTTGTGCCACTTCAGTTCTTTGTGGAGCTCTCCTCATTAGCCATGTGTGACCAAGGGTCTCAAAAGGTACCAAGCCACTTTGCTGCACCGCGTTCACACGGATTCTGCTCGTACGCCGGCGTGGATGTATAAGACTGGCCTAGCGTTGTCACCATTGTGTTCAACGTGTGGTGTGTGTGGTGACATAGAACATTACCTCTTGTGCTGTACTTTGTACAACGCGGAACGGGCTGTGTTATTCGGATCCCTCAAGAAGGCAGGAGTTCCTCACAGTTCTCTTCAGGACATTGTTTTCCCGCGCGGGAGCCAGTCGAGTAGAAGGGATGCTTCTCGCCTTCTTCTACTTTACCTGCAGGACACGGATTTGGCCTCCACATGGTGACCTCAGGAGTGTCTATTTGGGTTTTTGCGGACAGTGTTTCTGTGATTTCTATTTAAGTGTCGCTACGTTGGAGCAATTGCCAGCAGCAACTGCAAGGCTAATCCCACCGGTAGATTACAACCACTCAACTCAACTCAACCTGAGACGACACCGCGCAGGTAAGCATCACACTCTAGTTTCCGCTCGATCGACGGATCAAAATCTGCAAGAACATGTGTTGGTATGCTTTTATGCGGCAAGTTTGTTTACTAAATTCATATCTTCTTTCCTTACTATTAATATAGGAGGCTTGCAGCCGTTTTTTAGCTCTGCCTCGTCAGCTTTCAAAGTTTCGAAAACTAGGTTCTGCCCGCCACTGTAGCGCAACTTTTCCGCCGTGTCGGCTCATCATGCAAGGCTCCTAAACGTCCGCTAGAAAGTCGAGTACTGCAAAGTAGGTCAACCCCTTTGTATTCAACATGTTTCCTTTGTTTTGTGATATAACGCCGCAATATCTCGGTCTTTATTTCTACAATCTATCAATTTAAAATAAGTTTGAATCATTTCGCTGAAGCACTCGGTACATACACAAAACGTAAGGGACCGCATTAAGATGTATGCAACGCTACGTTGCGCCAAGAGTGCGCACACGTTGCGATTAAGCCATGGCATCCCATTACGTCCATTCTGTCTTTCGTGAGTTGACTGAGTACGTAGTTTTCTAGACGTCGTGAATGCGGTTTAGGAGTGCTTTATTATACGTGGAAAAGTTATCATCTTAACAGCTTCAAGCTCTCTGGTTTTGATCTTCTTTACTGTACTAGGTTTTTGATGTATAGCGCTCTAAAGAGTATTAAGGTCTACTGCGTGACTTCTTGAATATAGTATATGTGCTACACAAGAGTTCGTATTGTTATGTGTGTCGCGTATTCCAGATTACAATATTTCAGTATACTCGCATATATGGATTGTTTTTTTTTGTTATTAAATGTACACCCGCTTCAAATTATACAGCCCAAGGGGTCTGCCTGCGAGGCCTGAAGTGTGCCTGGTTATGCGTAATCAGCGACCATAATCTCTAGAATGATAAATGGCTCGAGTTCTCAATCCTCCCAAGCTCTGGGTTGCTAGACATTCTAGGGAGCTCCGCTAAACATCATAGAAGCGAACCCCTTGGGCTGTACAGTTTTCACGGGGATTGTACATTGCGTTCATGCTTTGTCGCTGCTGCAACGCAACTCACAAAGAAGGGCCTTGTGCTTTCAGTCCACATTTTTTGTGAATAAATTTCAAAATTATCAATGCTATCATTTGTTAGGGCTTAAAAAATTCAGAGCATGTAGACGCGTGACAAGGCGCCTTCGTGATGATTGACGGGTTCTCTGAACAGTTCGCACACATTCCTACAGGCACCCAGTCGAAAAACACAAAAGCAAATTCTCTGCTCTAAGAAAAAAGCATCTTTAATGTATGTGGCCCTGAGCTTGTAGTAAAAATATAAATTTTTGTAGTAGCAAGAAAGTTTTCTGTTGTTACTACAGAAAAGTACTGCCTAAGTACAGGCTACACTAAAGTACTATGGGAAAAATACATTACTACAGAAAAATGCTACAAAAAACCGACAAATCTGTCATTACGAAAGAACGACAAAAACATGTCGTATTTTTATTTTTGACAAGATTCTGTCGCTTTTATCGACTTGGGAGCGATAGCAGTGCACACAATTGAGCCCCGTGTGTTCGCTTAGCGCAGAGAACACCATAACATTTCACAAAAACTTGAGAGGATAAAGCAGCGCCAGGACAAAGCAAGCTCTCATTATTGCCTTCCAACCGAGCCATCGAAAGCGACGTGCCTTTGTGGACGCACTCACACCATCTGTGCTGAAACACTTGCGTTCGCAGCTGTTCTGCAATTGTTCTGTGTGGTCGGTTCCGTTAAACGTTGTTTATGTTTTTGTTCTTTGCAGGCTTTCTATTATTCTGCTCATTTGTTCAACATTATTTTATGTTCTGAATAGAGCTGGCCATAGGAAGTCCGTAGGTATTGTTCAACCGTAAATGCTATCTGAAACCACTGAGGGCTACACCATATACACAGCCGTACTTATACATCACTCACTGGTACTCACCAGCCATTAAACAAATAGTGCAAAGATTAGCCAAATATATCACTAGCGAATGCAATGAGTCCCTCAACAATTTGATGGCATCTAAGGCTATTAATTGGTCTGGTTAGTTTACGGATGTCAACATGGTAAAGAGACAAGAACGCAGAAAGATTCGGAAGGACAGACGCCACGCTAGCAACGTCTAGTAAATATGCGAAAAAGATTTTTTTCTTCTCTAGAATTCAGGAAATGTTTTTCTGTAATTGTTGCGCCCTGTGACATGCGGTTGTGCTTGTGCCAGAAATATTGCTTTCTATTTTTGTGGTTCTTTCTTGCGATGTTCTTTTCTTCATGTATCTGATCACAATGTTGTGTCATGACAATTCACCTGCATTTTTTATTATTTTGTACTATCCTCACCCTCCCCCTCTCCCACTGTAATGTCCTTTGTGACGCTGTAGGTAAAGTGATAAATAAATAAAAATAAACTGTTATTTCATTATGGGACGGACGTGGCATCACTGCAGGCAGAAACTGACGAGCCCTGGGTAATGTGGTGCGTGTAGCGTGCATTCCGAGCTCAATTTGGGTTCATTTTGCATTATCTCTCACACGAGATTGCCTTCAACTATGTACAGTCGTCCACACGCTTTCCTAGAGAGGGCAAGCCGTGAGCATTGTTCTGCTTTAATCTCAATCGCCACTGCCAGATGCGCCCGATATAGCTTTTAAAATATGGCAGTGGCTTAGCTCGGCTATGCCAGGATATATGCTGCGAAAGCGAGTGTGAAACTACCCTGTTAGCCTTGTTCACATATTCCACAACGTATGAAGCACAGGCATACACGTCCAGTATGACCTGTAGGTCCATGTTTGATTTCAGCACCGAGGCTATCTAAGGGTCCAAGGGGTCGCGTCACTCTTACGCCTATTCTCTAGGCTAACGGCACGTTGTTCTTCGGTTTCTTGAGCCCGCCGCTGAAGTCTCTTGGTCGCATTCCATGTTTCATCAGGGGCCGTATTCAGTGAAGCAGGACTCAGGTCTCTCCTCCGGCTGCTGTCGCTGCTGCTAGCGGTCGAGACACCGGACGTTAAACGTGCCTGCCTTGCGGCTGCATATTCACGGCGGCGTTTAGCCAGTCGTTCAGCGCGCTGTTCGTCTGTTTCCGGGGCGATTCGTTTCCTCTTCATCTCGTTCCGCTGTCGATTCCAGGCCGCATATAGCTTATCGGAATTGTCGCCGTCCGTACTGTCGCCTCAACTGCGGTTGCGGCGCACGCCAGCTCTCCTTTTTAATCCTGTGACATCTTATCACGCATGCGACGCAGCTGTCGAAGAGAGCGGAGGTGAGTGCAACGACGAGGAACACGGTGTCACGCCCTACCAAACGGCGGCGGCGGCGAGCGGCGTGGTGTGACGTCATGCCAGATGGCGCGGCGAGCGCGCGAAGCACAGTAACCTTCCGCGGCGAGGCACGCGTTGTGACGTCACGTGCCTCGATGGAGTACCGCCACGGCGAAATCGCTAGTTTGCGGCCAATAAAGCTATCGCTGTAAAAAAATAATGATAAGTGCTGTATTTTACAGCGGTAACTAAGGTTTTTAGCACTACTTAAAGGCGAGGTCGACAGCGCAAACTCTGCACAGCACCGTCGGTCACAACTTCGTAAGCCAAAACTGTGATACGGCGCACCCTTTGTAGATTCCACAATAGCAGCATATGAGCTTCTCCATCAAGCCTGGGCACCAGAGAGCAGTTCACGCTCACATTTTTTTGCCAGGCTGGTACTCGACGCGTCAGTGTCGTTTAGATTAGTCTTTATCCTTGAGCCGTGTGAACTTCGTTACGTTCAGCAGCGTGGTTTTAAAATAGCATGCTAAACAGCAGACTATCCCTTGAGCCTTTAAAATACTTTCCGAGGAGTGTTCTTAAACATACAGCACTCCCTTGTTGTCTTACAGCAGGAATCGGACATATACGACATAAACTAGAGGTTCGCGATTCTCGGCGACCAAGCTGATGTAGGAATCCGTTGCAGGATGATGAACCGCCTTCCTGTCGAGCCTTTCTTTTTATGTAAGCCAAGGCTCTACTATTTCAAGAGACTTTCTTGAGTAGAATGGGGTACCTCAGGCGTGCATTTAGGCACATTTTTGTCGTAAATATTTATTACATAGTCAAAATAATTCAAAATCGATTATGTATTCCGTACACGCTGATAATCCACAGTAGGTGGGTATACTCAATTTGTACACTCAGTCTAACGCTACTCGAGACAACAAGCGTAAAACAGAAGTCATAAGTTGGAAAGAACCGGTACATAATCAGAGCAGAGTGATAAATAAGGAACAATCAGACCATGGTGAGAGGGGTAAATGTGTGCTAAATGCAACGACGCAATGCACGCAAGAATTGTAAGAATAATCAGTTAGTGTATATTTTGGTCTGTGCCGTGTGGTCGAGTCTGAGAAAGATATATACACTTAGACACACTGATGTTATAGCTTGTATGAAACAGTTGATGCAAAAATATCAACCTTGCGTTCTAAGCTCTTCTGTAGAGGGTCGGTAGGCCTGAGATAACTCGATAAAAATGTCTTACAAGCAGTTTGGACTGCCCTCAGGCATAAACCTTACGGTGATTTTTCTCTTCTTTCCTGTTAGGGGCTACGGCACCTGAAAAATTTTGTCGACCCCTCAATCGGCGTAAACTGTTTTTCTTTCTTTCATACTGCTATGAGGTTGGTGCCACAAAGTGAGCAGCTGGCTAACAGAGCAAGAGACGAAGTGCTCTTCCGCCGTTTTTACTGACGTTCAAACTGCAGTCTGTCCAGTATATTGCTACGTCTAGCCCCCATAACTCTCTGCTTCCAACCACATGTCTCTACTCCGAAAAGCTCTGTAGTGACTCGCCAAAGTGGCGTTTCAATGTACGGGTTTTTACGAAAAGCCTCTGCGGCGTCTACATCCTGTCACTACTATTTGGCATCCGACTGGCGTAGGCGGCGGATCTGGAAAATGCATTTATTATTTTTTTTCGTACTCGTAACGCTGAGAAGAGGTCAAATATTCCTTTATGAACAACTGTAAAATATACTTGAGTAGATGCTCAACCCACTACGGGAAATAATAACGACCGGATGTGTTATTCATGCTGCATAGAAAAAAAAACTGATATTTTAAAGGGAGAGCAATAGAATGATAAGAGCCTGTTTAACGCACGCAGCAAAAACGAGCCATTCCGTACAAATATTTTTTGTGTCTGTGACCAACTAGAGAAAGTTTAGTAGAAATGCAGCTAGAACGCTCGACAGGGGGTGGAAAATAAACGTATTTTTCTTGCAGTCTCTTCCATGTCCAATTCGTAGGTTCAGTGCTGAGAATAAAGTTACCCGTTAACTTGCGCCAGTACTTAAAATTTCAAAAAATCACAGCAAGTGAAAATGCAAGGAAATTTTAATTCAAATCACATCGTTTGTGTTTCCTGTTTCACGCAAGAGGCAAAGCAGCTTAAAGGACAACAGCAGAAGAATTGCATGATATTAACGGGCTCAAATTTGTTAAACTTGGTTGTAACCTAGGCTAAGTCCTTTTCGGCTAGTATTTGAAATGGTGACGCAATCTTTGATTAGAATCACGACGGACTTCAAGCTCCTCCACAGCGCACTCTGCCAAGAGGGGGGGGGGGGGGGGGGGGGATGATGAACTCGTCTACGATACCGGTCTGTTAAAGAAAAATGCGTCCCAGTTTGGGGTTCGAACCCGGGACCACCGTTTCACCGAAGCAGTCACTCTGCCAAGTGAGTTAACCGGGACGGCAAGCTTATGTTACAGCGAGATCGAATTAATCAATAACTGAAAGTTGGAACAGTGCTGACAATATTTTTAGAAGAATTCCGCAAGGTAGAGTAGATTTGTAATGAAAGAGTAATTACTCATTTGCATTCACCCAAGCGCAGTCATAATTAAGGCTACAAATGAAAGCTATACAGCAAACACAGAAACATCGTAGTTAAAGAAAATATGTATCCAAGGCATGAACGCTTGCTTTGTAGGAGTAAAACCACGGCTATCGAAGGCAAAGCCCAACGAGCGTTGTTTGGCAGCATCAAACATTGCACGGTAGGGTTTGGATGTTTAACGGCCGCTAAAATTTGAGATATCACCGCCCGTGACATCAGCACGATCTTCTCCACAATCTCTGGTACTGACATGAGAAGCCTGATATTTACAGATCGATTACGGCATCATTTTAAATGTTACCGCAAAATAACTTGGAACGCCTTCCCTACAGCATATGGATATTTGAATACCGCGGAATTGTCAAAAAGTGGTGCAGTTGCACTTTAATTGGACTACTACTATTTTATCGTCTACAGGACGTTTGCGTATACTGAGTTCCACGTTTGTAAAATATCTCGTGTACAGATTATTCAGGTATAAGAAATCCCGCTTACAGGACCTCAAAACTGCAGGCGTGCAGCTAAATTATTGATGTTTGTAGGCAGTCTGAAAATACATCGACACGATGATGTGTGTATTTCAACACAAAAGAGGCAACGCTGACCAAACAAGCTAACTACCCGACCAGAAGAGATTTCGCCAAATCTCAGATTTCTTGAAGATATATTTACTAAGAAATTAGGGAAAGCTTGAGCACTGCTGAAAACAGCACTAAACAGAAATAACCAAGAGGTGAAATCTCAATTACACGCAAGTAAGCGTATGCAATCGAGAAAATTAGCTTGCGAGCTTTTTTGTAGCATTTTTTTTTTGGCATTGAATCCTTGTACTTTCTTGTTCATCAAATTTACGGGATCTAAAGCTCCTTTTTATTCATTTAAAACAGCGCGCGCTATTTTCCAGTAATATAGATGCATGCGGGTGCAGCAGAACTGCGCATGACCGAACCATTTCTTGCGAAATGCGGCATGTGGTCGCAGCGACGGCGACTTGATATGGGTCGCGAAAGCAGCGTGCCGGAGAACTCCGGCGGGAGCGCAGCTGGGACACCATCACGTGTTCGGCGGCCCCCACGAGCCATAGAAATGTACAATCGGGGACAAAAGTCTCTGGACCAAGTATTTCGTTAACGAAACCCTTCACTGCTGGGCGGCGGCTGGAGACCCCACTTGTGGAAGTGAAAGTCAAAATTTTGTTCTTTCAGCTCCACGAGTATGTTATCCAGCCGGCGGCTTAATAACACAGGTGCGATTTTTGTTTACGGAATGTGCGGTGCAGAAACATTTAACAGAGTGTAGAGCGGTTTATTGGCACGATGGAAGCGCCGGCTACGAAGACCTTGGCACAGGCAATCTACGAGGCAGAGAGCCGAGAGATCAGACACAAGCGGTAGTGTTCCATCCAGCACGAGCATCCAACCGGCGGCGCGAGCGCTTCGTCGTCGTTGGCTTCGGGGCTGGTTCATCTTCTTCATTCCAAGTGCCCCGGCGGAAAGAGGGAGCCATCCTGGCGACTCAAGGAGAGGAGACTACGAGGGGGCTATAATACGGCTTCAAGCGGCTGACGTGAACGACGTCGCGGCCACGGCGGCGATGGTCCGAAGAAGGTGTCACCGGTTCGATAATGTAGTTGACCGGTGACGTACGCTCCAAGATGCGGTAAGGGCCGATGTGCTTGGCCGAAAATTTGGACGTATTCGGAACAGAGAGCCAGACCAGTGAGCCAGTGGAGAAGTGAACCGCGGGCGTGTCTTGATCGGAAGCATGGGTACGGAGACCTTGACGTTCGGCGGTGAAGGAGCGAGCCAACTGGCGGCACTGCTCAGCATGGCCGGTGATGTCAGAGAGGGAAGCATATTCCGAACTGTCGGGGTTGTAGGGAAGGATTGTATCCAACATACAAGAAGGTTCGCGTCCGAATAAAAGAAACAATGGGGAAAAGCCGGTCGTTGCTTGAGAGGCGGTGTTATATGCATAGGTGACGAACGAAAGAACCTGATCCCAATTGGAGCTGTCGGAGTGAATGTACATGGCGATCATGTCCCCAAGAGTACGGTTGAAGCGTTCGGTGAGGCCGTTGGTTTGAGGGTGGTAAGCAGTAGTGGTGCGGTAAAGTTGATAGAAAGGTTGTTACTAATTCGGGTGTCAGCCATTGTGGACCGCAAAAGTATACTCAGCCCGTGCCAACTCGGTTTCCGGTCACGGTGTTCGATATGGAATGTACATGCTGATCTTGAGAGCAGAATTCTCCTTGCTCGTCGTCAACGCCTGGTCGCGGCTTTGGTTACGTTAGATGTCGCCAAAGCTTACGACAATGTAGAACACTCCATCCTGATACATAGGCTACAGTCTCTTCAATTTCCAGATTATATAGTTGCATGGATATCTGCATTTCTTCATAACAGGGAATTCTTTTGCGTCCATAATGGTGTTCATTCAGAGAGGTATAGACAAACGCGAGGTGTACCGCAAGGAGCTGTTCTTTCTCCTGTGCTCTTTTATATTCTGTTAAGCTCAATTCCTCTCCACCGCCATGTACGCACTTACGTCTATGCGGACGACATTGCGTTTTTTGCTGCTGCGCCAGATATACATTCTCTGTATGGTCTGTTGCAGTCATATTTGAATACACTTGAGCACTGGTTGAGCGCATTACACCTGAAGTTAAATGTTGGCAAGTGCGCTACTCTTGTTTTCCCTCTCTTCACTCCTGTAGTGGTCTCTCTCACTTGCCAGTTAAAAATAATACCGCAGGTTCAATCCCTAAAATATCTAGGGGTCATTTATGACAACAAACTCACCTGGCGACCTCACATTGACCATGTCGCGGCGAAAGGGGCTCGTGCCGTGGGCATGTTACGGAGATTATGTCATCACCGGTACGGCATGCGCAGAGATGCGCTATTAATGATCTACGTAATGTATGTCAGGCCAATTTTAGAATTTGGATCAGTGTTGTTTTCAGGCTCGGCTACATATAAACTTCGCCCTCTCGTCCTTTTAGAGAGGGAAGCACTTCGCATGTGCCTCGGCCTTCCAAAATGTGTGGCTATCAATGTGCTGTACCTTGAAGCCCGCATTCCGTCTCTCTTATCACGACTTCAATTTTTAACTGTGCAAACTTACCTCAGGATCTATGAATCCCATTTCCACCGTTCCCCAAGCATTTTCTGTTCTCAGCCGACCTCCTTTTTTGGTGTCCCCTGGTCTCGTTTCAATTCCCCTCAGGTTGTGTTTGTGCAAAGATTACTTCAGCCTTTAGATGTAAACATTTATGATATCCTTCCTGCGCTTCAGAATGGGCCCACTATCCACATTGTTTTCGACGACATATTCCCAAAAAATGCAAAACATTTGCCACCGAGTATTCTAAATGGCCTTCTAGAAGATCAACTGAGGACCCTACCAACCGATATAGCAAAAGCCACTGATGCATCGCAATGCAATGAAAAAGCAGGTGTGGGAATATTTTGCTCCCATTTAGACTGGTCCTTTTCTCTGCGCCTTCCAGATTTCACCCCTATTTTTCAAGCAGAGTTTCTAGCAGTTGTACTTGCTCTACTCAAGCTAGACCCCTCTATTACAGCAGTTGCAGTAATTACTGATTCTTTATCTTTGTGTTCGTCCCTCGCTGCACAGATTGACGGTCCCATTTTATCAACTTTCTTATCCCTACTTCCTCCGCATTTGAGCCTTGTTCATTTAGTATGGGTTCCCGGCCACAGCAGTGTGACAGTACATGAGATTGCTGATAATCTCGCAAAGGCTTCCCTCAGCGGCCCCGTGTTGCCAATCATCCCGGCTACAGCCTACATTACAGCATCTAGATTTCGGCGACGTGCGTTTTTAAGCTCGCAAGACACATCACTTTTAACATCGGCGGATTATGAGCACCTTAAATATTATTGGAACAGGAAAATTTGTTGCTCTCGGCAGCTTGAAGTATCACTGACGAGGCTACGCTGCCGCATCCCCCCTCTAAATTTCTATTTACACAAGTCGGGTTTGGCGCTCCCTCCCCTTTGTGCATTTTGCCGTGAGCCAGAATCCATTGAACATTTTTGGCTGTATTGTCGTCGATTCAACTCACTGAGAAAAAGGTTGCTGGAGGAGCCCTTGCAGCATCTTGGCCTTAGTTTGAGCAGCCCGCTCTTGATATCATTTGGCGCCTCCACATTTGGGTTCAGCCACAGGTCTGTTTGTACCGCTGTTCAAAATTTCCTGATAGAATCTCACCGACTGCCTTGCTAAGTGTTTCAACCTTTTCTTTTCTATCAATTATTACATTTTGACTAAATCATTAATATTTAATCACTCTCTTTTTTATTATTCTTAAAATTTTAAAATCAAAACACTCATCCCTTTTCTGTTCATGACGAAAAATTCACCGGTGTTATGCTCCCACGTGCTTTTCCGTTTTGTTAACTGCGTTCAGGTGAATAGCCACCCGATTCTTGGCCGATCCCCCAGTGTGGGTATGTGCCATCTTTTGATAGGCTAACAACAACAACAACATAGGGCAGCGGTCTCAGCATACCGAGTGAGGTGGTCCACGGCGACTATTATCCAGCGATTCCCAGCGGTCGTGAAGGGAAGTGGCCCATATAAGGTCGATGCCCACACGATCAAAAGGGCGAGCAGGACACGGTATTGGCTGTAACGAGGCAGTCGAAGGGCGAGGTGTCGACTTCCGCTGCTGACAGGCCGTGCAGGAGCGAACGTAGCGACGAACGAAGTTGTACATGCCCCGCCAATAGTACCTCTGGCGTAGTCGCTCGTACGTTTTCAGCGAGCCAGCGTGAGCGCACTGAGGATCGGCATGGTGGTGTTCACAAATCTCAGTGCGGAGATGTCGCGGAATCACGAGAAGCCACTTGCGGCCATCTGGACGATAGTTGCGCCGGTACAGAAGACCGTCGCGAAGGGCAAAATGGGAAGACTGGCGACGAAGTGCTCGAGAGAAGGAGGCCGTAGAGGGTGCGCGAAGTACGTCGAGCAACGATGAAATCCATGGATCTTGGCGTTGCTGATGGGGCATGTACATGGTAGTGAATGCTGCGAGTAGGGATGCAGATATTGGCGAAGAGGGCGCAGGAGAGGGCAGTGGGAAGCGGGACAAGGCGTCGGCGTCGGAGTGCTTGCGGCCCGATCGGTAAACTACGGTGATATCGAATTTCTGAAGACGGAGGGTGTTGCAAATGGGTTGCAAGCCCCAAGGGTAGCGTTGGCCTGGCGGCCTGGGGCACAGCTGGAAACATCCGAAGGTCCTAGCAAAGGATGAGTCGACTGCCAACAGAACAACTTGTTTATTTTAGCATCGCAAAAGAGCAGCCGGTCAGGGCGACCACGTTACTCGAAGGAAGAAATCAAAGTCTCTCTTTGGCGTCCGGGGCAGCTGCTTTTATACCCTCGGAGTCGAGGGCAAGAAGGAACGGCTCGGGATGAGTCGCACGAGACGGCGACGCACGGACATGTTGAGACGTGAAGTGACGCATCCGCCGGGCCGGCGCCGGTCAGACCTCCTCGCCTCCCAGATAAGGAGCTCCTCTCCCCGGCTGCCGCGCTTTGACAAGCGTGGGCACCAACATGCACACACACACAAGCACACACGACGACACGTGGCATTGAAACCTGCCTGGACGCGCTTGGCGGGAGGCGTTGCGGCAGCACTAAACGAGCCCAAAATGACCACCACTTTGAACGAAGCCCCGGCGTCCGTTGCATCCGCGCCGGCTATACTGCGCGTCGTAGGCGAAACATAACAAGGGCCTAGCGGCTTAGGCGCCCTGAGGGGTCTTTGAGTGAAGCCAACCAGCACAAAGCGTGATGATCGGTGACGACGGTGAATGGGCGGCCATATAAGTATGGGCGGAATTTTGTGAGAGCCCACACTACGGCGAGACACTCCTTTTCCGTCACGGTGTAGTTCGACTCAGCCTTGGTGAGGGCACGGCTGGTGTACGCAACGACGTATTCAGGAAATTCGGGCTTGCGCTGGGCAAGGACAGCCCCGAGGCCGATTCCGCTTGCGTCGGTGTGCACTTCAGTAGGGGCACTGGGGTCGTAGTGTCGAAGGATAGGTGGTGAGGTGAGAAAACGACGGAGCGCAGCAAAAGCGTCGTCGCAGGCCGAGTCCCACGTAGACAGGTCGGTGGGACCATTAAGAAGTTTCGTCAGGGGCGCGACGATGGAGGCGAAATTGGAAACAAATCGCCGAAAATAGGAGCAGAGACCCACAAATCGGCGCACTTGTTTTGTAAAAGTCGGTTTAGGGAAGTCAGCGACAGCACGGAGTTTGTCAGGATCGGGCAGGACGCCGTCTTTGGAGACGAGGTGGCCGAGTATTGTCAGCTGCCGGGCACCAAAGTGACATTTCTTAAGATTAAGTTGAAGGCCAGCATTGGTGAGGCAGCTCAGTACCTGGCACAAGCGCTTGAGATGCGCCGGAAAATCGGGCGAAAACACAACATCATCTAAATAGCAGAGACAAACAGTCCACTTCAGGCCGCGCAAGATGTTGTCCATCATTCGTTCAAACATTGCGGGAGCGTTACAGAGGCCGAATGGCAACACGTTGAACTCATAGAGTCCGTCAAGGATGACGAACGCCGTTTTAGGACGGTCGGACGCATCCATCGGAATTTGCCAGTAGCCGGAACGGAGATCCAGGGAGGAGAAGAACTCGGCGCCTTGCAAGCAGTCAAGGGCGTCGTCAATACGTGGTAGCGGGTAGAAGTCTTTGCGCGTAATTTTGTTGAGCCGGCGATAGTCCACGCAAAATCGTATCGAGCCATCTTTCTTTTTAACCAGGACGACTGGGGACGACCAAGGACTGGCGGAAGGTTGAATAATGCCGCGTTGTAGCATGTCGTCAACTTGCTCAGTTATGACGCGGCGCTCGGGAGGCGACACACGGTAGGGGCGCTGACGGAGAGGAGCATGGGTTCCGGTGTCAATGTGGTGCTCGACAGTGGTCGCACGGCCCAAAGAAGTCGACTGGTGGTCAAACGATGAGCGAAACTGGTTGAGCAGGGCAAGGAGCTGCGCGCGGTGAGCAGTGTCGAGAGCGCGGTCAATGCAGCGGTCGAAAATGTCCGATTACAAAGCTGGAGTAGCACCACGTGGGGTGAGGGCAGCGACTTCGGCACTGGAGGAGGTTACATCAGTGTCGAAGGAAGAGATCAAAGCAGCGGTTTCAAAATGGCCGAGGCACTCGCCACGGAGCAGGGAGAGCGCGGAGAATGAGGTGTTAGAGACGAGGATGGCGGCAGCACCGTGGTGAATGTCGATGACGGCGAAGGGAAGACATAGGTGTCGGCGAGAGGCAAGTACAGGGGAAGGCATGAAGAGATCGGTGGCGTCAAAAACTGAGGCGACGCAAACAGGGACAAGCACGGCACTGTCAGGGGAATGTCAGTGTCCTCGGCGACAACAAGCTTAGCACCACAACGAATCGGAGGCTCGTCGAGGAGCGCATCGCAGAGTGGAGAGAAGACGACGTGCGCACGGGCACAGTCAATGACGGCACTGTGCAGGGAGAGAAAATCTCATCCAAGGATGACGTCATGGGAGCTGGCACGGAGGACTAAAAATTCGACAACATAGAAAACATCGGCGATGACGACGCGTGCTGTGCAAGCGGCAGAGGGATGAACGGTATCGGCGCTGGCGGTACGGAGTGAGAGTCCAGAAGATGGGGTTGTAACTTTGCGAAGCGAGTGGCAGAAGTTTTCGTGAATAACAGAAACGATGGCCCCAGTGTCCACAAGCGCAAGTGTCTTGACTCCGTCGACAAAAACGTCAAGAAGGTTCGGCGGGGAAAGGCGAGGACTTATGCAGGGCGATGAGTGCGCAGTTCGTGCCCCCGGAACTGCGGCTGCTAGTTTTCCGAATCGGCGCGGACGTTGCGACGCCTCATGGGCGACAATGAGCGGCGGCGAGGCGAAGGCGAGCGGTGGGAAACGTAGGGCCGGCGACCGTGCTCGCGGTCAGGAGAGGTCTCCTGAGGTTGTGGTCCGAAACGTGGGCGAAAGGTACGGTCTGCATCAGGGTAGTCTGGCAGAGGGTGGACAGGAGCATGCTGAGTACGTCGACAGAGGCGCGCGACGTGGCCCGGAAGACCGCAGGCGTAGCATATCGGTCGATTGTCAGCCGTGCGCCAAGGGTTGTAGGTAGGCGGCGTGAAACGGGTCCGTGGAGCAGCAGGCGCAGGCACCACTTGAGGAACGTACGTATAAGCCTGCGGTCGCGGCGGTCGCGCGACAGCCTCGGCATACGTGAGAGGCACGGGAGTGGGGGCAGGCGGCACTTCAACTGGAGGACCATAGCTCAACGGAGCAGCAACAGGCGATGGCGGGGTCGGGGGAAGGCCGACCTGGGGATCCAAGGGGGCTGGTTGTGGAAGAGGAGGGAGGGCGTCAGCGACCGCCTGCGTGATGGCGTGCCGGATCTCAGCGCTGAGGGGGGTCGGTGTCTGATGTTGGCGAGATAGGAGCGAGAGCTGCCGGCCGACCTCGTCCCGCACAAAGTCTTTGATGGTAGCAAGTAGATCGGAATTAATGGCCAGGCCGGAGATGGAGTCGGCAGGCGGAGGATGCCGACGAGCGCAAAGACGCTGCTTGCGCAACTCGTCGAAACTCTGGCAAAGGGTATACACCGAGGTAACGGTGGAGGGACTCTTCGCTAACAGCTGAAAAGCATCGTCATCGATACCCTTCATGATGTGTTTGATCTTGTCAGGCTCGGACATAGCCGGATCAACACGCTTGCAGAGGTCTACTACGTCTTCAATGTAGCTGGTGAAAGTCTCATCCGTGTGCTGAGCTCGGACGCGCGGGCTTTGCTTAGCGCGCAGTTTCCGCACTGCAGGACGGCCGAAAACCTCCGCAAGGGTGCTCTTTAGAACTGCCCAAGTGGGAATGTCGGCCTCGTGGTTGCGGAACCAGAGGTTCGCGACATCGCTGAAGTAGAAGATGACGTTGGTAAGCTTGACGCGGTCGTCCCAGTTGTTGTGGCGGCTCACCCGTTCGGATGATTCCAGCCAATCTTCCACGTCATGGTCGCTATGGCCGCTGAAGACAGCGGGGTCACGCTGCCGGACGGCACCGGAGCAGATGACTGGCTGCGACGTGGCGGCGGGCTGTTTACTGGCCTTGGTAGGGGACATCGGCATGGTGCGGCTGCGAAGGTCCACGGTGATGGTGAAAAGGGGAACACAGCAACCTCCACCAAATGTAGAGTGGTTTATTGGCACGATGGAAGCGTCGGCTACGAAGACCTTGGAACAGGCAATCTACGAGGCAGAGAGCTGAGAGACCAGACACAAGCGGCAGTGTTCCATCCAGCGCGAGCATCCAACCGGCGGCGCGAGCGCTTCGTCATTCGTCGGGCGAGACCATGGCTCACGGACACCGCTCTCTGAAAGGCGAGGACTTCACAGTCAAGGTCTTCATTTTTGACCAAAAGAACATACCTACCGCCTTAAGGAAATGCAAAAAGTACATTACTTTCACAAGAATGCTGTACTTCATTTTTCAGTGAGTCCACTTCAGTTGGAAAGGTGTGCTATCTTGGAACACCTATCTCCCTTTTTCAGGGGCATCATTTTAGTGTGAGCGCGACAAGGAGGAAGTAAAACATTTTTCGCAGACCAGCGACACTATGCGACGTTTATTGGACCATTATACATTCGGAAATTTTTGTTCGAGCTCGACTTTTCTGTCAGTGCGACGTGTTATTGGACACTGATACCAAGAATGACCTTTTCAGACAAACATTATGTACTACTATCCGGGAAATCAGTGTGCGTTATTTTGAAACCTTATTTCACAGAAATAACACGTGTGCGTCGAAAACATTCGGAATTCACGCATGCGTGAATTCTGAACATGCTACCGGGCACGCTGCCATTTCCGCGCTCACGGAGTCGCACTACTTGGCTCCAGAAAATAATTTTGCACCAAGATGATTATGTTCTTTATCATCTGACGCTGTTTCTATAGCGAACACTCCACTAAATTTTTATTTACTAAAACACTACAATGCGTTAGAACAAACGAGTAACAGCACCTGACAGCAGTTCCTTGGAGCACTGTAAAACTTTGTAATGTGCATCTTTATTGTATATGAACAGCGATCCTTTTTTTTCTGGGCACAAAACTCTCTACCACTTTATCCTACAGGGATTTCATATAAAGTCGGAATGAATACTTTCGTAAAACCACCTCGATACGCTTACAAAAAGAGTTTCAAAAGGAGTGTTCAAAGTGGTAGACACCGTGCCGAGAAGGAATAAAAAGTAACGTGCAGTCCACTGCTGTGGTACATCTCGAAGCCTCTAATTCGCATGTTGGAGCATGTAAGTAATAGCTGTAGTAGTATTCAGACCAGCAGTTATAGCAGGATTAGTAACGGCAGTAGTGATACTGGAGGTGGTGGCAGGAGTCGTAGTGGCAGCTGTAATAAAACTGGCTCCTTGGTGATGAATACGCAGAGAATTGTTAGTGACTTTTGTAACTTGTTCACTGTACAGTGCGCCGCTGAGTAAACCTGAAAAAGATTGCGGGCTAAAAGCTAGCGAGGACGATGCAATGGATTATGAAAATGATAGATTACGTCAGTAATGTATCAGAACGGGCACGAAAATCATTACCTAGTTCGAGCACTTTAACGAGTGCCTAATAGCGATCACTCAGAGCATTATTAATGGATCATGTTGCCGTATGGTATGAGTTATCTTCTTAGCCTGCAGATCAAATTCTGCGCATAGTGACTCTTCTGCACATAAAAAAAATGCAACAAATAATCTATAACACCATAATATTTGAAGATAACTAACAGAGGCAATGAAACATAAGCGGCTGCACTGGCGTAAGGATCAGTCGTCCAGAAGGCGATACAAAACAGCGGCTTTTAGTAGATCAACCCCATAGATTGCGAGGAATGCATAGTAGCATTGGCGATGGAAGGTGTTTTGCGTTCCGAGGCTACGAGGGACGCCGTAGTGGAGAGCCCCGGCTTAATATCGTCCACCTATGGGCCTTTAACTTGCGCTGATGTCCCACAGAACGCGGACGTTTCTACCTTGATTCTACTCCGAAAACCGAACCCGCCGTAGACCCAGCGGAATGCCGCAACCATAGTGGCACTCATGGAACTAATACGACGAATACGCGAAGGCTAAAATGATTGCTGGAGCCTACACGAGGTGCTCTGTAAGAATATTTCCATGCACTTCGGTAGCTGTGTACTAAATGCAACAGTATAGGCTAAGCTCGGTGCTTTTTCAACCCTTTGCGCTGCGCCGTGTTGACTGTCTCGACAGAACAAAACTATTTTTGTCCTCCCCAAGAGTCAGTGATCCAGTAGACGGTTTATTGCTTCCGGCGCAGTATTTTCAGCGCGCAGAGCTCAGCCTAACAGTGCTGTTGGAGCGTACGGGAAATTCAAGGCATAAAAGGCGCCTTCGGCCAGTTCATAGAACAGTTCGGCAGCTGTTCAGCGAGCACACCGTTCTAAGCGACGATCTCTTTTTCCAGATTTTTCTTGCCTCGAGTTTTGATTGCCTCGGAGACAAAAATACAGTCCTCAGGCGCCTGGACAGCCGCCACTTCTAGGGCTGGTTCATCACTTCTGGCCACTCTGCAAGGTACATGTAAATGTATAGGGAAAGTTACATAGAAGTGGCAACCTGAAAACATTGTGGCACATGGCGGGAATCAGCATTCACAGGTTATGTGTGTGGATAGGGGCGGTAAAATTTTTTTCGAAATTTAGAAAAAACTGCCCCCCCCCCCTCCCTTTATAACCATGCTTCTGGCTCCGAATATGAAGCCACCGTTTTTTTTCGACCTCACCATGTCCCCGTCAATATGTCACCTTTCTCATTGTTTGCCTTCCCGCGATAGTAATTAAAACTCATCATTACTGATACTTACCACAACATGTAAACATTACAATCATGTTCATGAGCAACTACTGCTTTGACGCAGTCAGCCAATTACTCTACCTTTAAGATTTATTGACTTGGATTGCCTCTGATCATACAGAATATCGCTTCGGATTTTTTTAATTTCGTTTCGAATTCGTGCTTTTGGTTTGTTTTCTTAGGTAGTGCTTTTCGTGATATTGTGTGTTGTTATTGTTCTGATTTAAATATTGTATCATTTTTGACGATGGCGTCTCATTTCATGTTCCAAACTAAACATTTGGACAGATTTCCGTGTGCTTGGGAACGACTTAGAGCAAATTGTGGGGTACTTTCTCCAATCACCAGTTTTTAATTTAAACGGGTTAAATTCAAATTCATGAACAATTTAAATCTAAACAGGTTTTTTCTTCAACCCTGAAGCCGCCTCCGAAACGCCGCGACCTTTTCAAGTAAAAAGTTTACTGTTCGAGGTAATGTACGAACAGCTTACTGTTTCATGCTTTCGGCTCACCACATATGCAATGCGAATCCTCTAGGTCTAAAATAAATAAAGCCCATAACGAGGTTTTTATCTTGGTGATGCGTAAAGGGTATCAGTTCACTAAGGAAAATCTGAGCACAGACAGTTCGAATGCGGCTACGAGAAGCAACATCGCTCTGCTGGTTGGGAGAATGGTCATCTCGCTAGCAAATTGAGTAAATATAACTATTTGAGAACCAGTCTTCAAGTGCGGTGGTTTCTTCCAAGCTATTCCGGGTGAGAATGAATTTGTCTCGTTCGGCACTATTAGTGAAAAAAGAAAATGGGTACAGTGATCAGAAAAAGAAATATGCAACATTTAGAAAACATTTAATCTACTTCATGCGAATCGCAGAAACATAAAAAAAAGCTAAGGGCATCGCCATGTTTCTAGATTTATTTGAAATTGTCTATGACATCCGGGCTTCTACCATGGCCTAGACTGCCGATCGCGATGCCGTACATCGTTCCTCCGGTTATCTCTTTAAACGTACAGGTGCTTGAAGACATTCTGAGCAGCGAAATCAAAATGTTGTTTTTCTATTCTCTTTTCAACAAAAAAATGTGACTGTCTACTGCCCCACTCTGCTGCTGTGTACACTGTAAGAGGGCGGAGTATTTTTCAAGGCGCAAATGTACTGCTTTTCTCTCCACCTCCTTCCACTTCTTAGTGGAGAATAAAACTTGTAAGTATGTAAAAAAATACATTGATACCTCCATGGCTTTCGCACCCACCCACAAACCGAAAATGTAGTCAGCACTTCGATCAGCTACCTCGACAGTGCAACCTTTAATAGAAAAACGGTGGTTTGAGCTAGTTGGCATTCTTTCATAATTATGCAATAGCGCTCCCCGGTCAGCACCGAGTCTAACAGCAATTCTTGTAGTCGGGATGCGTCAGCACTCATTGAAAACAACTGCTTGAGGCCGTCACTTTCCCACAGTAAGTTGAAGTGGGTCCTTACGAGATGTAAACGGATGAGCACTGAGGGCGCAGGCTAGAACACTGAACCAAGTACATGTGACATGTTCTTCAGCATTAAATTCGCGTCTATTCCTGCACCTACTAAATCAGTTGAAAACCGGAGATAAGCGCACGCATTCTTCGAAGGTAATAGGAAGAGTCATTCCGTTCTGCGCGTCGCCTAAGACGCGGAGAAAGGTGTAGCCGAGAATTTATGGATGAAGGAGGGTTATGAAGATCAATGCTGTCCTTACACGAAGTCAAGAGAACTCGAGTCAGGTTACCCTTTGACTCGACTTCTCGGTTCGTCGTTCGCAACGCCCCAAAACCGCACGAGTGAACACCGTTGTGCACAGACGAGGTATGTGGCCTTCTTGATTTGTGTTTCTGCAGCGCCTATTTCACTTTTGATTTTCATTATTTGAGCCTGCGGTAGAGCAAACGAGGCATTAGAAAGGCAAGCTGCAACTCACTCGCAGTGCCACATCATGAAGGAAACGAGTAGGTTAAAAATGTAGTGTCTTTCGATTTTTTTGTGGCTTTCGCCCTTTCTGATTAAATTTAAATGAGGAATGTTCGAAACGATCTAGTTCTCGCCAACACCCCTTGTATGAACGGCTCCATCAGCCGAACTGGTTGATGCCTTTATGAGCAACTAAGACTACATTATAACAAGTTACGTCAAGACCTTGAAGGACGCGTAGCGTTCCATTGCCAATAAGAGTAAAACCTGATGCCATTTCTGATTGAACGTATTTATACACTTTATACACATCCTACAGTGCAGAACGCACCATAACAGTTTATTTAGCGGCTCTTTGCTCAGCGCAGATTAGCACAAGTACCAGTGTTTTGCGTCAATCGCACAGACATACAGGGAGGCTAAAAATACTTAGTAGGCATCGCTCCCGAGAACACCCAGCATGATTATTATACTAGGACATGCATTATAAGAGCGAACCTGAGGTGTGGGGTGTCTGCGATTGAGTCAAGAAGTTTTATTTTTCTTTCTTAATGCTATTTAAAGCACGAAATCGGATCGGCTTTAAAAGCTAAATTTTGTCGACATTTTTGCTGCGCTTTTTCTTAGGCAGCTTTTAGGGCCGGTTTTTGGCAGCGCTGGCGCCATGCCTCTGCGCGGGCGACGCGGTTTGCTGTAAAGACAACCATGAGTCTATATGGCACAGCCGGTATCACGGGACTGCCTAAGTGTTAGCCGATGTTTGTCTGCATGGTATCAAGCTTTTTTCGCCAAATTCTTATATACCCTATCCCGACACGCAGAGAGCGCCACATAGTCGTTTCAGATTGTTTGGCGGCGTCTTGTGTACGCGTGCTGCAACCAATAACAATAAAGGTTGCCCGGCGTGAGGGCCCTCCTTGATTGATTTGCCACCCGATCGCTTTAAAGCCTTACGCTTTGTGATGCGATCAAGCATGAGCTCCCACCCCAGCCAAAGCCGACAAAAGCACCGTGAAATACATGCAGTGGATGGTGGGTGTACAGTTCCAGACTTCCAGATTGTCCATCCTCTTCCGCGATTAAGTGGCAGAGATAGTTCTTTTTTATCCCGTTTCTTCTGCTCGATATGGGAATCACTTTCAAGCCCTCCTGTACTATATCGCGACCGGTATCATTTAGCATCTGTGAATTCCCGGCGCACATTTTCCTCGTGGCTCAAGGAAACCTGAATGGCACTGTCTTCAAGCGTCAGGGGAACGGGTGTTGGTTTCGATCATTACTCATAACTGCTCTTATGCTGTGAGCACCACAGAAAGTCGCTCAAAGGATCATCGCTGTAAGATAAACAACTGTAAAGTGGTGTGATCAGTATCATCCCACACCCCTAAACGTTCGCGACTACTCCAAGCTGGTTTGTGGCTTTCATTCCACAAGGCCGAGTTATGTGCAATAGCATCGAAAAAAAGTTTGCATCTCGTTAGAGAATAGCGTACCAAATAGTTCGCTTCATGTAGCTGTCACTAATGAAGCAATGCTATTTGAAAACACACGTGTAAGCTACGCAATAAATTAGACCACCCAGTCACAACAAACGAACTGTTCTAAAAGAACTGCTATCTACTCTCGCTGGAAATATGTTTCAGACAAGAGTGTCGGACTGCCAGCAAGCTAAGCAACTTGAGTGCAGTTTTATAAGACGAAATTTGAAATCAATCAAGAAAAAGTTGTATTTTGACAGGGTGTCCAACAGCACTGCGGGAATGTTGGGTAACACAAAACTTCACAGCGTCATTTAATTCCACTATCTATTCTCAATGCCATAGCATTAGCACCTGTCCATGCCTTTACCGGAAGATCTCACTCCCGGTGCAATGACGTCACTTCCCGGCCGCCAGTGGGAATGTTGTTGTTGTTGTTGTTGTTGAAAACTTTTATTGTCCAACAGAGAAAGACCACACCGCCTGGGCCGCTCTGTCTCACCCCCCTTTACAGGGGAGAGGACTTAGGAGCGGCCCAGCCGCACGGGATGGTCGCATTCGATGCTGGCCGGGTTGGTTTCGCCGGCGGCCTCTTCTGCCAGTTGGACGGCGGTGATTTGGAGCTCAGGGTCCGAGCTCCGCAACAAGGTTTCCCAGGCTTCCCTACTGCTAATGTTTTGCGCCCTGCCTGGGGAGTAAGCGCACTCCCAAATTATATGGTCGAGGGTTCCTCTCGCCCCACACTTTTTACATTTATCGTCCTCGCAGTCCGATCGGATATGTTTGTTTAGTACTGGGTTTGGGTATACTCCAGTCTGCAGGCGTCTCCACGCCGTCGCCTGACTCCTATTTAACGCCGTGTTTGGTGGGGGAAAACACCTCCGGCATTGCTTGTAGTGTTCTGTAATCTCTTGATACGAGATTAATCGCCCTTCTCTATCATGTACGGAGGTAGAGATCTCGAGCTGCACTGTGGTCCGCCTCGTTACCGCTGACAGATTCGTGCGCCGGGGTCCAGATGATGTTGATCGTCCTATCAATCACTCCTTGTGTTAAAATTTTGGTGGTGAGGGGGTTTATCCTCCCTCTGCTGAAATTTTGGATTGCAGTCTTACTGTCGCTAATAATATATCTAGCTTTGGTGCCAGCGCAAGCGATCGCTATCGCGGCTTCCTCCGCTATCTCGGTTTCTTTCCCTAGTATGGTGGCCGCCGTGATGAGGGTGCCCTCCCCATCTACCGCCACTATGGTCATGTATCGACTGTGTCTGTCCCCTGCCGCATCTACGTAGGCGACTTCATTTCGGGGTTTACCCCGATATATTCTTTCTATCGCTTCCGCCCTTTTCTGTCTCCTTTCCTTATTAAACTCAGGGTGCATATTCTTGGGTAGGGGAGGGATTCTTAGGTGCGCCCTGATTTCCCTGTCAATGTCGACCCTTTCCTTTTGCCCCCTGTCTGTGGCCATTCCAAGATTACTTAGCGTAGCTCTTCCCACTCGCGTCGTGCTGAGTCTTTCAAGTAGCGAGGCTTTAACCGCTTCCGCGATTTCTGCAATCGTATTATGCAGTCCTAGGGCCAGTAGCTTCTCCGTCGATGTACAGATTGGGAGCCCTAGGGCCTTTTTTACGCATTTCCTGATGAGCGCGTCTATCTTGCTCCTCTCATCTGCCTTTAGGTTCAGATATGGCGTGGCGTATCCCACTCTACTAATGATGAAGGCCTGTACCAATCTTAGGAGGTTTTTTTCCTTGAGGCCGCCTCCCTTACTTGAGACCCTCCTGATGAGGTTTAATGTCTGGGTCGCGTGGTTTTCTAATTTGTTAATTGTGATCGTGTTCCTCCCGTGTGTTTGTAAGTGGAGGCCCAATATTCGTATTGTCTCTACCTTTGGTATTTCCCTTCCTTCCACGTACACCTGTGGGTCAGAGGGAGGTTTGTTCCTGAGTGCCTTGTCATTATACACGAAGATTTCTGATTTTTCAGGCGAACATTTAAGTCCTCTGTCCTCCGCGTACTTTGAGATGACGTCTGCTGCCGCCTGCAGCGTTTGATTGATCTCTGCGTCGCTCCCTCTGTTGATCCAGAGGTTGATGTCGTCCGCGTACAGGCTGTAGTTTAAGTTGTAGTTCCCAATCTTTCGCAATTCCTTCGGGAGCCCTCTCATGGCCATGTTGAAAAGAGTGGGTGACAGTACCGATCCCTGAGGTGTCCCCCTGTTACCCAGCCTGATCACGCCGGATTGTATTTCCTGGAAAGTTATAACCGCCGTGCGGTCCGTTAAAAAATTTCTGATATAACGATAGGTTTTTAGCCCTATTCCTGCCTGCTGGAGCCCCTCCAGAATGGCTTCGTGCTTGACGTTGTCGAAGGCCTTTTTTAGGTCTAGTCCCATAATGAGTTTCGCGTCTTTGGTTCTGGAATGAATTATGTCTTGCTGCAGCCGCAGCATGACGTCCTGTGTGCTCAGATGGGGCCTGAAGCCATACATCTCGTCTGGCCATTTCTCTGTTTACTCCATATAACTTGAAATTCTGGTCTGAATGATGTGTTCCATTAACTTTCCGACACATGACGTGAGTGATATAGGCCGGAGGTTTTCCAGCTGCGGTTGTTTCCCGGGTTTTGGAATCAGGATCACGGTAGCCTCTTTCCACAGCGGTGGGATCTCCCCAAGCTTTTTCCCAGCAATCCTGCATGTAGCTGGTAAGGGCCTCTATCGAGGTGCCATCTAAGTTCCTGAGCATCTTATTCGTGACTCCATCTGGCCCTGGAGCCGACTTGGTTTTGAGTTTCGCTATCTCCGCCCTTACTTCAGCTCTCGTGATGGGCGCGTCTAACTTCTCATTTGGAATCCCGTGGTAGTCGGGTAGCTCTCTAATTTCCGTGTCGCCTATGTATGTCTCGACGAGTTTTTTCATGAATATGTCGTCGTCCTGTTCTTCGCATGCGTGTCTAACTTTAGCCATTTTGACTCGTGCTTGTGTTTTGGACGTGTCAGGGTCTAATAAATGTCTTAGGATATTCCACGTCTGGGGGAGATTCATATTACTTTCCATGTCACTACATTTGTTAGTCCAATTTTGTTCACACAGCTTAAAGGCGTAATCTTCTATTTCTTTGTTATGACACACCAGCCTTCTTCTGAGGTTTTTGTTGTTTCTACCTTGCCTTTTAAGTCGACGTTCCATGCCCTGTTTGGCCTCCCACATGTGTAAGAGACGGGCATCCGCTATTTCCGGAGCTTTTTCTCCTTCTAGCGTCTTAGTTGTTTTCCTGGTGTCTTTCTTTACCGCTTCGCACCAGTCCTCTATATTTCCTATCTTTGTTATGTCTCTGTTCCCCCTAATCTCTATAAATCGGTCCCAGTCTGTGATTTTTGTCCGGAAACACTTTTTTCCTTTGACTTTACTCCTGATTTCAACCGTGGTTTCGAATATTGAGTGGTCGCTCTCCAGATTGAGTTCCGTATTTATCCATTGCGTCTTTTCTACATTTTTAATCAGG
>JARKHS020029434.1:0-33937 GCA_030143305.2 Amblyomma americanum
CACGAAACGTAGTAATTCCCACCTAACCTAAGTTTATGGGTGTTTAATGTCCCAATGTGACTCAGGCTATGAGGGACACCGTAGTGAAGGGCTCCGGAAATTTCGACCACCTGGGGTTCTTTAACGTGCACTGACATTGCAACCTTGTTCTGAAATATGACAATGCTCACTTCCAGCACTGGAACAGCCAATGGCTATGATTACAATTCTTTGCACGAAATATTCTAATCTGAACAACTACCAATCCTTTCTTCTTCTGAATGCAAGCAGCATTCTCAACAAAGAAGATAGACTGGTCGACCTCTTTGGCCAAATTTAGATCTAAATTTTGACGCATTAATTTTAAATGTGACATGGTTACGAGGCAATAATCTTCCTTGCTTTCATAAGTTGCACGGTTGCAAGGGAGTGTCTGGTCATGTTGGAGGGGTAGCCATGTATGTGAGAAAAACAGCTTGTCCATGATGTCATGTCAGAATTAACCTTTATAGACGACTATTGTGAGAGCCTTATTATTTGTCTAAAAGCACACACAGTGGTTGTATACAGACTACCCACTGGAAAGGAGAATCTTTTTTTTATCCTTGATAACATGCTAGATTATTTGGATGATATAAGTTCTTACACATGCACTAATCTTGTCTTGATGTAGAGGGGTTTGTAGTGCAAAGATAAGGTCAAGGGAGATGATACACACACACAGGCACTAACTGTCAGCTGGCTTTATTGGCAGGAGGCCACACCTTGTAAAGGCGAAAGGTTTGGGAGGGAATGATGAGAATGATAAAAAACAAAAATCAACATCTACATCAAGATGGGCTATCAACTCGCCCAACAGGAAGTTTAAGTCACTAATCTTGTGATGGATGCTAACCGCATTGCAACTCACAGTGCGATGTTAGATGTATGCATCACAAAAATACTCATTCTGTTAATTCCTCCGTCAGTCTTCTGACACCAAACATTAGCGATCACTACATATTTTTAAAGCAAAAGCTTTATATAGCTCAATCTTGTCCACAAAACGTGTCCGCACGATGACGTCACTCCAGATGAATGAATGTGTACAAGTTTAATGATAATGAGGAATAAATTAATGAATGGTGTAATATGCCACGACACAGAACGATGTCTCACCATCAATAGTAAACATAATTAAGGAATTAACTAGTGAGATTAAGAAAAATGAGTTCATTAGTAAAGCTGAAAATTACAAAATGAGAAGTGATGACAATTATTAGTGTGACTAATTAAGTGCTGTAATTAGTTTGTCACATGACAAGATGATTTGCAAAAATAGAAGTCACGTGTCAAGGTGATGACATCATACAAACGTCATGTGACGTATGTTAAGGTAATGACATCTCGCTCACCAGTCACGTGGCATGACAACTTGCAAAATTTACAGTGATGAAGTCAAGTCACGTGACAGGATGAAGCAAATTTAGAGAGTGATGACATCACGCCTAGCTGAGTCACAATCACTGCCATGCGTAGTCAGGTCAGAGGAGGAATGATGGAAAGAGACGTGCTGAGTAAAACCAGGTCCTCCCAAGCCATGAGGCTGGTTTGAGCAACTGACGTCCCAGGTGCAGACCAAACCCCAGTGATGTCATCACTGGTCGACCTCATTGTGGTGGTAGTATTCCCGAATACATACACCAAAATTTAGAGCAATCGTTTGTCGTATAGCATTTCTCTTTGCACATAGCTTACATGTGTTAGTCAAGATGGAGGCTAGCTTGCAAGAGGGATTCAGACCAATGACATATGCACCTTAAATTGCATGCTTTCTGAGCATCTCCCCTTAAGGTGGGAATGAGGTGTCCACCCAGATGTAGAGATGTGAAGTACAGGACAAAACACAGGTTGGAACCCATGACATGGGCACTTTCAGTTGCATGCTTTAAAGCGCAGTTGAGGTGTCCACTGAGATGTGGAGATCTGAGAGCTACTGGGTCCTTTCCTTTCCTCAAATCACATGCTTTCCCATTCCTTCATGTAAGCAGACAAGTGCCCTCAGAATTTTTTTTCCTGCTGTTGGGCAGAATAATAGTAACAAATCCCTTCTTAAGAAATTAACATGATGTCACTAGAATTTTCTAGACCCCTTGCAATCAACATAAACTGGGAATTTGCTTAGAATGAAGTCAGTGCCAATAAAGCTTAGTTAATTTGCACACTCACAAACATACTCACAAGCTGTCATCTCAATACCCTCACAGAAGGGGACATAACTCTAAATTGCCCTTTCATAGGACCTGGAACTTGTGAAGAACCTTGTATGTAATACGTCCTCTCCTTGGTGTGTTAATGTTGTTAATTTAACCTAGTAGCTGCAGTTTGGTCAGTGTCAAATGGTTTCAACCAGGAATGAAACACTGAAGCCAAATGCTTAGGAAGCTGCCTCAAGTTGCATGCTGTGATGACGTCCTTTAAAATTATTGCCTTGATCTTGGCTGAGCTTTGAAATTTCGATGCCCAACGGAAGCACTTCCGGGCGGAAGCGTGGTGCAAGGTCTTCCCTTGAAAGCGGCGCCAGAAACTTGGCGACAGCAACGCACCAAGGAAAAACTTGCCATGGCGAGAACGGTCTGCCGCACGGACGGAAGAATGCGATGACAGATAAGTGCTGAACGGACCGCGGATCTGACCGCGCCGAACAATGCGTTGTCGATCGACTTTTGCGCCACGCATTATTCGAGATGACCGCAATCGTTATGTCATTCGGCGATAGGATACGAGACGAACTACTCACGGGACCGTGCGCCGAGCTTCGGCGCGGGCACGTCAGAAAAACGGGCCTTAACTTCAGTCCAAACTTCGGGAAATATGCGTCATCAGATAGTCACGGCATAACGCAGTTCGTACAGCCAACAACTACAAGTATATAAAAAAGCTACAAGGTATTTAAAAAAAAATATCGCGTTATGAGGCCACGTCACGAGCGAGCCTGTATAGCACTCGCTCCAGGCTGGGCGCGCTGTAGGCGAAATGAATTGGGAAAGAACGCCAAAGCAGGAGTCGCACGGAGCCGCCGAGCTATGCCGCAGAGACGGCGGCTGCCGTGTTTTCGGCGCCTGGGCGGCATCGTCACACACCGCTGAGCGCGCTCCGTCTAACGGTCTCGCACCGGCCCTGCAGACACGCACGGCGAACCGTTATCGGCTGACCGGCGCAGGCCGCGGTTAAAGGGACTGCGGTGACTAAGCCTTCGGTAAACAGCCGACGCGCATCTTAAGCGACGCACTGAAGCCAGGCTCGCGGCGGTATGGACATCGCAGCTCACAAATGGATTGGACTAAATATCTCAATGCCTAGACGACGGTCGCTCGAAGCGAGTGTGCATAGTTTCCCGTCGACCTGTCCACACCTCACCGAAGGAAAGACGGTCGACGCAATGCGGTCGCGTTTCCGAACGGCTCCTTGCGCCGCGACAGGGGCAGTCACTGTCGCGAACCGTCCCCTACGGGACAGAAGGCAAAAACACTTCGGCGACGAAAGATACGCGCAGTTTAGGACGACTGTGCGCTTGTCGCGAAGGCGGGCGCTGTGGGGAAGGGGGGCCGGGCGAGCACGCCTCTGGCAAATCTCGCCATTTTTCGCGTTGCCACAAGCCGCCGCGAGCAATTCGAGCCGCTAGACTGCGACCCGACCAGCCCGGCAGCCGAAATGGACACGAACGTCGGCTGTGCCGACCACGATACAGCATGCCTAAGCAAATTCACCTTTTTGTTGACAGGTTACTAGGTCCTCCCAGCTTCCGTAGTTATGGCGTTTGACTCCAAGGGCAACAGTTGCCAACTGCCGTAACACAGCGTAAACGACGTGCTGATCCGCACGTTTGTTGCATAGTAACGGTACACAAAGCCTTCGTGCATACTATTACTTACTGCTTAGTAGTTCATGAGTACAAATAGTACTGTTGAAATAACTTTCATTTAGTTTTTTGCAGTAAACGCTTTGTTCGAAGGCTGCTATTTAGCAGGAATGTGGTACTCTTTTGCAGCGCGCACTTCATTTTTGTTGCAACTAGGCTCTCGTTGGAGACGAGGAAGCTAGGGACGCTTTCGTCGCCATGTTGCTAGGCAAAGGAATCTACAGACGGCAAACAAATCCAATTCGCAGATTACTTCCTGCTAATTAAAACAGCGCCCAGAAGACCGCAGAATAATAAATTTTATTTAGAAAGCTACTCAGGGCGTCCCAGCCAGAATGCATTTCTAGCGAGCAGTTTCGTTCCTGTGACCTTGATTGCGCGTTGCTAGGACGCCGCCGGAGCAGACGACGCGCGGCTGCCGTCTGCGGCAGCCATGGAGGATTTCGGCGGCCTTTTCGATTTCCACGGCGTCGACTTTTTGCAAAAGGTGCGGCTCCACGAAGCAGCGAAGCGTGAGATAAGCATCGAAGACGTAACTATTAACGAGTTATTTGATTTACAGCTGAGCTTCGAGCGGCAGAACAAGGTGAAGTCTGCATATCTGTTCAGCTACGTCGACGGCCCTCCTGCCAGCTCTCCCTTGAGGAGCGATTCGCTTTCAGACGACAAGAACATCAAACTCTGTAAGTGATATAAGCGTGGCACTTTTTTTAGTTTATCATTTTCCGCGACTCTTACTCTGACTTTTTTCTCTCCTCACTTCTCTTCAGCACGCAGAGTAGAATGTCAGTGATTTTTACACGCTGTCTAAAAGCTTTGCTTTCCATTGAAGGGTTTAGCTCTCCCCCTCTTTCACTTCGTAAAAAAAAGTCCAGGAGGCCTCTCCTGATTATTTTTTCGCAGTTACAGTGAGTATTAATTTAATCATGTTAAACCGCAACATGACAGTGAACCAACTATTTCGTATAAGAACAACTGTAAATTGAACCTTAGAGGTTTGTTTCGGAAAAACGTGGCAGCACGTTACATATGAAGTAGTTGACAAAAAAATTGAGGGACACATTAAGCTCCGCTTTAAGGGTATGAAATGATAACGTTACTCGGTCCGTTCAGTGGTCTGCGGTCCTCTTTGCGTATCATTTCCCAGACACGGACGCTGTTCTTTCTTCCACCATCACATAACGCTTAACCTACACTTAAGAGTACAAGGCGATGTCACTAGAGATCCCTCCCGCACAAGTGATCCTTCCATGTCGCCTAGGTTCTGCCTACATGCCCATATAGGCATATGCAGAATTTGTCATTCTCTACTTGACATTAATAGATTTCTGGGAGTACCCGTACCACTCCCGGCGTGCACCACTGCCCCGGCAGGTGGCTGTTTCGAACGCAGCCATCTGTGGGGCTTGTGAGACCCAGATTTCTAGCGTCACTGGATTCCAGCGGCTCTAGATTTTTCTCTTTCTGAGCAACATCTCTGGGCCAGTCGATAATCTAACGGCACTTGTCACTGTGAGCAGTTTATTTATTTATTTATTTATTTATTATTTATTTATTTATTTATTTATTTATTTATTTATTTATTTATTTATTTATACAATTCTGCTAGCCTCAAGGTGAGGCTGTAAGCTGGAGTGGCAGGTGTGAACTACAGACACAAGTAGTGCATGCAGAAGCCAACCAAGGCACAACAAGACTGCCTCCACAAATCGGCACAAACAACCGAGGAAATGCACGCGCGGATTGACAAAATAGTATAACCGAATAGCGTAACAAGTAAGTTACATGTGGCTGAATTCAAAGTGCTTACAAGTACAACTTATTCAGTAGTTGGGCTTTCCACAGCACTGGCTGACAGCTGATTCCACTCACGCATCGTCGTCGGAAAGAATGAGTTTGCGAACGTGTTTTTATCACAGGAATAATCTTTTATTTTCTTTTATTATGGAGTGATCGGGTGGTTTGCCTGCACACTGGCTGAATGTACTTGAGTTTGCTCATACAAAGTTTATCGCGGTATAGCAAGTACATGCGTCATCAAGTTTACCATGGTATAACAATTACATGCTCACAATCCGGTGGGCAGGTTGTGATGACGTCACAAGGCCACGTGGCATAGGTGGCAGGTTGGCTACTTTGCTCATTTCACTCACACTGCTAACGACAACAATGGCGAACTTTCCTCCGAACAGGACTCTTAACGCTAGCGTGTTCAAAAAAGAATTCTCACCTAAAACTCAGCTTCTCAGCCCTGCTTATTGAGCATGAGAATTCGCCAAAACTTTTAAAATCCAAATTGTAATGGTGAGGGCTTTGTGATGGGAAGGCGTGCAGCGAAGCAATGCATCTCATAAAAGTACTCGACTGATTTTTCAAAGCAAAAGCTGTTGTGCACCTGTCGCGAGCGGTGTTATAGGATGATCCATGAAACGGGCCCGGTGTTTCAACCTATTACGTCTTTCGGTCAGCGCATGTGTGGCAGGCGTGGTAGGAAAGCTTTCGGCTGCTGCAGCATGGGCAGTACCGAATATACATGTATGTTCGATACCATCTTTCGACGCATTTTGTGTGCCGGCATTATGCATGGCTTGGTAAAAATGAAAGTCGGAGTATCGGTATAAAATAATAATTGGTTTTGGGGGCAAGGAAATGGCGCAGTATCTGTCTCATTTATCGTTGGACACCTGAACCACGCCGTAAGGTAAGGGATAAAAGAGGGAGTGAAAGAAGAAAGGAAGAGAGAGGTGCCGTAATGGAGGGCTCCGGAATAATTTCGACCACCTGGGGAGTCCGTGTAAATAAGACTGTTTGTGAGGTTCTCATTTAGTATTTTTTCTATGGCTTCATAGAAAGCCTCACATTCGGCAGTTAGGACCGATGCACACTGTGGAAGTCTTATTTCCTTCCCATTCCCTCGTATGCCATTGCGCTTCCAACGGAAGCATTCGTTTTCAAACCATTAGTATAAAAGATCGCGAAACCCGAGGAAATTTGCTCGAGTGCAAGAAATTCTTGTATGGCATGTTGTTGGGGAGTTTGTTTCTTACGAAACTGTGTAAGATTGAAATCACAGATTGCAGGAAAATTGTACCCGGAGGCAGTGGATTTCGTCTTTGAGCAGTGCCGGGTAATGTGTCCAATGCGCCGACGATCTGGCAGATCTCTTCAAAACGCAAGAGCAGTGGCCTGGTAGCGTGCTGTTTGTCGTTAAACATTGTTCTAGATGGGCACTTTGTAGCTATTAGATAACAGAAACCTTCCGGTAGTGAGCGGATTTTTAGAACCTATGGGCATGTGAGCACGGCTATTCTGTGTGTAAGCGATGGTTCACTCGTTTCCACATGTAGACTGTTTATGGGCAACGTCCTGTTTGCACCAGCGGAAAGGCGCAAACCTAAATTATGTACCGGGTCTAGTCGTTTCAAGCATGACAGCCTTGCTGAACTAAACACTATGCAGCCGTACTACAAGGTACAGCGTAGTACAGAGCAGTAAATTTGCAAAAGGCTTATCCTATAACCCCCCCCCCCCCCCCCTTCGTGTTTTCGTGACAGTATACCTTGATACATGCTTTCTTTTTCAGCGCGTTCATATGAGGCAGACAGGTGAGTTTTCTGTCAACAGTGTGCCTGAAATTTGTGTTGTAAGGGGCTAGAGAGTTCTGGACGAAGACCATAAAGTGGCGGCAAGGCAGCGATCAAGGCGGCGTCAGCGCGACATCGAGTTAGTTCAAAAAAGGCGGTTCAGCAGGCAGGTCTCGCGCATTGGACACAACCGGCTTTCTCCTCTTCAGCGGTTGCCTGCACTGGGCCCGCGCTGGCCTGCTATATTTCTATGTTCATTTTTTTAGGGGTAACTCTGTTTCGTTTAGGTGTAGGGTTGTATCTGTTTGTAAGCCTCGTTTGAGTGTCAAAAGAAATGGCTACTTTTTTCCGCGGAGAAGACCAGAAACCATTTCTGTCTGCCCATGTTGTCAGTTTATTTATTGTTAAATGTATTTGTCTTTCACATGTTGGTATGTTAGACGATGTGCAAGCTGTCTGAAAGTCGTCAACACAGACTGAATGCATAACACACCTTGGAATTATTTTCTGCACAGAATTTATTTTTACGAAAAAGAGTGTTGCGCTTAAATTTACTGAGGAAATGTTGTTGAGTTAGTTGATTAGATTCTTCATTCGCCATGACAGGTTTTTTTTAGCAAAAAAGACGACACATAGACAAGACGACAGGACGAGCGCAAACCAACAACTGGTGAATTCAGTGGCTTACACCTACAAATTTAATACACGGCAAAATTCGTCGCATGCGCATCAGGCACTGCCAGGGCATGACTGGTAAACGTGCATCACCACACCCTACAATAAAGATTTCAATAAGGCTGACTCGCTATTGTACAACTACGCATACGTGTCACTGACTCACTTATGCGAAATCTTTATCAGAAAGGCTTTCATTTAATTCGCGCGCCACAACATTGCTGCCCCTGTCAAGAATCTTTAGTTCATCAAGTCGTGGCCTGCATTCGCATTTTCCGCAATGCTCAGTCAAAATCGTGTTTTTAACACTATCTATTAGTGCGCGCTCAGGCTCCCTTGCGCTATCATTTATTATGCTTCCAGTTTAGAAAAATATACGTTTTTCTACATATTAGTGGAATCTCATAAGCCACTCCTTTTGCGCATTTAACATAGTGCTTGCCATGCCTTTTTGTCGTGATCACTCTGCCTAGTTCTCTCCTTAGCAGTGAGAGCACAGAGCTAGCCAAGCATCACAGATGCCGAGGACACCGTAGATACTCAGTGCCTGAAGGCGACTTTTTTCAAGCTGCACGCTACTTTTAAAGCCCCTTTGAGGCACTCCATTTTCGTGAATGAAATTACTCGAAAGGGCTGAAACTAGCCATATATCCAGAATGAACGGTTAGGGAAGAAGTCTTTCAGGCAGTTCAACATCCTGCCGCGGACGCCAAGCTCAGACAGCTGGAAGCGACCCACTCGAACGAGGTCAATAATCCCGTTGGCTCTAATGTTTCTCCTCCGCCTATGTTGATTGTTTGGCATATATAGAAGACGTCTAATTTGCGCTTCTCTATACTGTGTGGCATGAAGGAATGAGGCGACGGGCTCACCGTTGTGATAGAAACAACAGCCCTTCAGCACTGTTTCAAGTTGCAGTGCCTGCCAGCAGAAATGGACGACTTTCGAGTTTATGCTCAGGTGCTTACAGAACATTTGTTGTTACTTTGTGAGCCCGATAAGGGTCATCTTCTTTTCTGCATGTGGGTCAATGGGTTCACCATCGCCGACAGCGTTAAATGCATCAGCTGAAGCATTCATTTCCTTTGGAGAAGGAAGCGCTACAACAAACCACAGTTCTCAAGAGGATATGCGCCAATGCCTATGTCTGTGCTGTCGAGAGATACGCTAGAAAACATTTCAAGGATGCTGCCGTTTTCTTGGCAACGAGTACATCCGGCTCATCACTCCGTGAAGCACTTAAAGGCTCATCCTCTTTGAACTTGAACTCCACTGCCAAATCTAATAATAATAATAATTGGTTTTGGGGAAAGGAAATGGCGCAGTATCTGTCTCATATATCGTTGGACACCTGAACCGCGCCGTAAGGGAAGGGATAAAGGAGGGAGTGAAAGAAGAAAGGAGTAAAGAGGTGCCGTAGTGGAGGGCTCCGGAATAATTTCCACCACCTGGGGATCTTTAAAGTGCACTGACATCGCACAGCACACATGCCGCTTTGCGTTTTCGAACCCGACCACGGCGGCTGCGTTTTTATGGAGGCAAAACGCTAAGGCGCCTAAACGAATTTGACCTAAACGGCCTAAACGAATTTGCTCATCAGTTCTGATGTGTACTGCGATTTTTCACCGAAAATGAACAACGCACTGGGGACAAGATTTTGGCTTTCGACACGACGACAAGTTGGATAGTACAAGCATCCGTAAGCCACAAACCAGCAAAGCTGACGAAGAGAGGACAGGTGCGGGTAGTCTATGTTGACAGAACTATGAACACACTCAAGGAAGAATCCGTGCACTTCAAGAACTTGAAGAGATTGTAATAGTGGTATCGGCGAGATAGGCATACACTAGAATACATGAACATAAATAAATAGTATACGCGTAAATAAATATATTTATGCACTCAAATATTACACGTACATTTATATACAAAACTATACATAAATAGGTAGTAAATAGGTGCAGGCATAGAAGGAATTGTATATATTATCTGACAGGTAGCTGTCAGTACCTTGAGAGATGTGCCGCGCGCTTCTTGCATCGTTTTTTTTTTTGCTCCTTGACCTTCGCATGGCAATCATGGACTGAGCTCTCCAACCAGTGTGTCTCTGAGTCCCTCTGGAGAGCGCATGTTAATAGCTAGATCTTTGTGATCGCCCCAGACACGAACTTCAGAATAGGAAACGCGGAGGGCGTATGGCATTTACGTCGTTTGCAGCATTCAGATGAGCTTCAGCGTTGCTCAAAGCAGGAGCGTGCGTCTTTGTCGTGTCTCCCTCCCGTGCTCGTCTGTTTTGCGCTACATCTTTTCTCAAAGCAGGGTTATTTGGAAGCACGAAGACCTAGAGGGCGCCACCAATAGTTGGCTACCCAGCCCGTAGATGGCGCCTCCGTGGGCGCCGTGACCTCCGGAAGGTGATGCCCGAGTTTCACTCGCCGCGGTGCCGGAGAGGTTAGCGCACCCCAAGTATGCAATGCGAGATCTACGCTATCCAGCTTCGACGTGCAGGACCAGACGTGGTTGGCCCAACGGGCCAGCGCGATCGGAAGTGCCCAGGGAGCCTTGGTCTAAGCGCCCCTGCGAAGTAGGCAGAAAGATGACGGAAAATGGTTTTCAATAATGATTGTTCTCGCAAAAGGCAGGATTGTTGAACCAGTTGATTCATGATTGATTAACGACTGTTCTCTCGATCCTCCACAGCGACCGTGTTTCAATGAAGGGGAAATGCATAAGATGCCGGTGTGCTGTGCACCTTAAAGAACCAATGGTGGCTTAATTTCCCAAGGTGGATTAAATTATTCGGAGCTCTCCACAATGACGCTTCTTTCTCTCCTCATTTTTTGACCACCTCTTCCATCTCTTGCCTCAGATCCCGGCAACGGCGGTCAAATTTCGATGGAGGCGAAATGCACGAGGTCCGTGTGTTGTGCGATGTCAGTACGCGCTCAAGAACTCCAGATGGTCGAAATTTACGGAGCCCTTTACTACGGCGTCCCTCATAGCCCGAGTCGCTTTGGGACGTTAAACTCCCATGAACCAAACGAAACCAATCAATTCGCGGCTGAGGAGTCCACCGAGAAGTGAAACAGCCACTGCGCCATTATTTTCTTTCGAACCAATATATCTACTCGCAGTTCAGTAATTGCTACGAGAAAAGTACCTTAGTTAAGTGCAGTATTGCGCGCGCGCGCGCTCTGGCACAGTTCCACCGGACAACGAGTTCCTGCACCAGGCCGCGCAGTTTGTCGCTGAGTTCCTTGCAGACCGTCCGTGCCCCGAGGAGTACTCCAGGCCACCTGTGCCGCTTCACCGGTGAGCGCGCGAAACAATCTCTTCCGGGCGGACGCCTGAAGTCAAGCTTGATATTGACGGGTTTTTATTTTCAGTAACTACAGAGGCATGATTGCACTAGCATCTGGATCCATAGCTAAAAGCTAATTGAGATCTATGCGAATAAGTTCCTTTAGTAGCAAATCGCAGTCGTAACAAAATTATTTACCTACATATAGATGCACAAGGCTGATGCGTTGCAATACACAATTCAAATATATTTTTAAGGTCGCTTCTCTGTAGACGGTTGAAATATGCACTTAAATTCAACAAACAAGAAAAAACAACAAAAAAAGTCAGTCAGAACGCTACAATGTTAACCCGGAAGAGAAACGGCACCGACATCACTCTGGTTTATAGTATTTTTTCAACAACGCAGGAAAAGTATTGCTGCGCTTTATTGCGTCTGGAAGGTCATTCCATAGCTTTGTTCCTACATGACCTATATGGTCCTTTCTCCGTAGGCGTTTTTTGTCTTCGATAGAACGAAATTTCTTTATATGTAGCGTTACGAGTGATACCTAATGGCAGCGTGAATACAAATGAATGCAGCGGGTTATTGTTTTTAAGGCATGAATGCACTGTTAGTACAGCCGTGTACTGAATTAATGAGTTAAATATTAGTATATCCATTGGCTTAAAAAGAGGAGCAGTGTGCGTGTCGCAGTTAGACTGTTTAATAAACCGAATGGCCCTTTTTTTGAAAACCTTAAGGGGCTCTAAATAAGACTGTTAGGTGTTTCCCCAGGATTCAGTGCAGCATGACAACCAGCTTTGAACAATTGAAAAATATTTTGAAGTGCGCCAGTCCCAAAATAGTGGCGGCATTTAAACAGAGTAAAGCATGCTGCACCTAATTTCCTACAAAAGTGCCTGGATATGGGGATTCCAGTGCAAGTTCTCATCCAGGATCACTCCGAGATAAGTGATGTTAAAACAGATTTAATTAGTTAGCCCAGCCAGTGAGGTGCAGGCTTATTTGAAGATATTGTTTTTTTCTGAGGCTCTTAAATATAATGCATTTTGTCGTAACATATACAATAAAGTCTGCTGGAGGAAAACCAATGTCTCCAATTCCAGGTTAGCAAGACTGATTAGTTCAGCTGTAGACTCGTGAGCGTGCAGTGTCGTCAGCATACATAAAAACCGAAAAGTGATCGGTAAATGCGGTAGGTCGTTAAGGTATAGAGGGAACAACATCGGACCAATGACTGAACCCTGAGGCACGCCCGCAGTAAATGGTTAAAACTCAGACCTTACGCCACTAAGTTGAATCATTTGCCGCCTGTTACTCAGATTACTTCTGAAGAGTTCTAAGCTAGTCCCTCGAAATTTATAATGCACTAGATTTCAGAGTATAATTTGCACTCACACCGGTCTTATACACGCGCTTTCTCTGCAGATAAATTTTCTGAACTGCTACAGCTTATTCGTCTATTGCGCATGATGCTCCCCGATCACGTGCTGCGCAAAGTTCCTCGAGTTCTTTTGTGGCTGGGCTGCTTTAAGATCACCACGCAGCGCCCTCAGGCTGTAGCAGCATTTGCTAATGCTTGGCACATTATCGGCGACAAAAGCCAACGGGACGCCTGAGAAACCACTGAAGCGCACAGATTTGTAATCCTCCGATTGGCTGGCACACGCCACACCTACGCGCTTCGCCAATCAAGACTTGTCCGGTACAGCCCTATTGAAAAATATGTATAGGTTTGAATAGGTACGCAACGAGGATGACGGAACATTGGCTTGGTTTTATTGGGGTTTAACGTCCCAAAGCGACCCAGGCTGTGAGGGACGCCATAGTGGAGTGCTCCTGATAATTTGCACCACCTGGGGTTCTTCAAGGTGCACTGACATCGCACAGTACACGGGCCTCTAGCATTTAGCCTCCACCGAAATTAAACCGCCACGGGCGGGATCGAACCTTCAACTTTGATTTGGTGTCCACTTTCAGTGCAAGTTGAAAAACCCCAGGTGGTCGAAATTAACAGTTCTCCACTACGGCGTTCTTCAAAGCCTCAGTCCCTTTGTGACGTTAAACCTCTAAAACCAAGCCAATGTTCCGTCATCCTTGTTGCGTTCCTATTCAAACGTATACACATTTTAAATAGGGCTCTACGGGACAAGTCTCCAGGACGCGATCGGCGCGATTTACAAGGTGAATGCACATGTAATGCACATATACAAAAAGAACAAAGCTCATCAGGCACGCAATTTCTTGAACAAGGAGACAACTGCAGGCAACGGCGTCCATTTACCAGGTGAGCACAGAAATAACACATGCTAAAAAAACGCACAAAAGAAATCATCCAAATAACAGCAGCATCTGCATTGCAGATAGCATACTGCTGCAGCAAAGTAATTTGTGATTATTTATAACCAGTGCTTGTAGTCCTGAAAATGAACAATATTACAGAAAGACAAGTATTGATACAAGTACTGATACTGGCACATTGTATATAAATAAATAATAAATATTCACTTACGCAAAAAAAAAAATATACAGCAATCCTATGCATGTCTGCCAGAAACAAAGGTTGTTGTTGCTTTAAACGTCCTCATTTGCAAAAAAAAAAACGGCTGCATTTTACAAAGATTGTGAGATGCACTGTAGCAGTTAACCATTAAATTATTTCACGGACTATAATTCGTTTCATATATTACAGTAAGCGCAGCGGAGGCTGCGTAAGTAGTGCGCCCACAAAACCATACTACTCCGCCACGTATAATACATTCTTCCCGAAGCCTCAGTGAGTGTTTGGACGAAAACAAAGGGCGGTGTAAAAATGAAGTATACGTGCTATAATTGGGAATCACGGCCGAAGCTGTTCCGCGCTCAATGTCTGAGCCATCTGGCTATTGTTTTCACAGAGTGCGAGCTACTTTTTAGGTGACGGAGTCAGAATGATTGACTTTTCTAGATGATTTTATGGTTTAGGGGGGTTTAATGTCCCTAAGCAAGTCAGGCTATGAGAGACGCCGTAGTGGAGGGCTGCGGGTAATTTCGACCACCTGGGGTTCTTTAACGTGCACTTACATCGCACAGTACACGGGCCTCTAGAATTTCGCCTCCATCGAAATTCGACCGCCGCGGCCGGGATCGAGCCCGTGTCTTTTGGGTCAGCAGCCGAGCGCCATAACCACTGAGCCACCGCGGCGGCTCTTACTATGTGCATATCATACTGTCAAATGCCAGTCGTGCTTCTCGAAGTCTCGGTGAGTCGTAGGGTGAAAATGTAGCAAAAGGTAAAACAAAGCGCACGAGGTTGCCAGTCACAGTACTTGAGACCTCTCGCAACGAAATGTGCCTGTGTTCAATTTGGTTGTACGGTGAACTGCTTTTTAGGTGGGAACTTGCCTGTGCGGACAGGCATGCTAGCTTAGGCAGCTTTGACTGCTATGTATAAATCACATTATAGTAACAGGAGCTCTGAAGCATTACAATATTATAACAGTATAAACACTGTTTCGCAGTACCTTTGGCAGACGCATCGAAGAGGTGAACATCAGGTGAACAGTATTCCTAAAAAAAGAGACCACAGGTGCTATCCAGCCAGCGCTCATTTAAAGGACAACAGCTCGGTGGCTTAAAAAGGTGCTTGAAATAAGTGCAGCGAGAATAATATAGATTGAAAACCGAATAAATAAATCTCGTGCCCCTATTTCTTTTTTATTTAGCCGCCGCGGTGTCTGATTGGTTACGGCGCTCGGCTGCTGTCCCGAAAGACGCGGGTTCGATCCCGGCCGCGGCGGTCGAATTTCGATGGAGGCGAAATTCTAGAGGCCCGTGTACTGTGCGATGTCAGTGCACGTTAAGGAACCCAAGGTGGTCGAAATTTCCGGAGCCCTTCACTACGGCATCTCTCATAGCCTGAGTCGCTTTGGGACGTTAAGCCCCCTTAAACCATAAACCATAACCTGTTTTATTACACAGGAAAAAAAATGCATGCGGGCTGGCATGATATGTAGAGAGCAGATTGGCATAGCACAGAATGGACGACATGTGAAAGGAAGTGAAAAATTTACGCACAGGATGGGCATGCTTTCCACAGTGCAGGAGAAAATAGTAGGACTTTAATGTAGTTAAACCGCGTAGGGTGTACGAAAGCTTTTGCGTACAGATGAAAGTTGATGGAGACGAACACGCATATAAGCATACATTTGAGCCAAAAAGGGGCTCTAATTTTCTTCCATTTTTCGGCAGATTTCCTAAGTGTCTCCAGCTTTAACTTGTCCTAGTACACAGGCAAGCGTATTAAGCACAGCAAGATGCATGCATTTTCTGCAATCCAAATCATCATATCGCCACGTAGTGGTGACTGCAGCCCAGACAGTGAGAAAGACAGCGAAAGGTGCTTCTGAAAGTAAATTATTTATTAGGCTGACCTGCGCCTACAATTAACTAATTGACTCTGTGGCGGCGAAAGCAGCAGGCGTGCTCGGCGGTCGTCGAACAGAATGCCCGCCGCTCTCGGCCATGCTCAGTTAAAAGCTGATAACAAACTTTCGAGATACGGCGTGCATAGTTGCTACAACAGTCAGGAACTACCTACAATCGGCTCCGCCTGGATGCGATCAATCGAGATAAATCTGGTCGCATCTGGCATCCACAAACGAAGCGATAAAGCCGCGTGTCGGCACCTTTGAAGAATGAACAAACACTACACAGATTCGCTGCAATATCCTGACGACGCGAAAAAACCGGCGGCACAATTTCCACGCCGGGTGTCTCGGGAGGGTACAGGAACCAACCGCGAGACATTATATCAGGCTGTTTTTACACCTCTCTTGCAGCTCCCTCAAAGTAAAGGTTACGTGGACATCACTTTGATTGTAGGCTGCAGCTGGGGAATATTAGAAGGAACTGTTATGAAAATATTGATGAGAACGGTCTAACGTCCCTACGCATAGCAAAATCATGCCTTTAAACTTTTGTCCTACGCTTGCACCAAGTAGTTAAGGATGTTGTAGCGTGCCACAGTGGTCCGGTTGAAGAAGACGACACGCCACCTACCCAAGCGCGAGTATACATTAGTTTCCGTGACTGCACAAACGAATCTCCGGCGGCGCACTGTCTCGCTCCCGCCTACACTGTCATCGGAAGCCAACGGGGTGCGTTCTTAGCGAGAATTGTGAGGGAAGCTGTCGAATATTTTCAGATGCTGCCATCTAAATATCGGTGAGAAATGTCTAATCTTCCGACGCATAGCAAAAATCTTGCTTTTAAACATTGTCCCGCGCATCAACGAGTAGTTTTTTAGCTAAATTGTATACACAGCCTAAAAAGTGCTGTCAATAAGTAACGTCATGAAGCCTTACAAAAGCATGCAGTCACATAAACTTTGATCATAAATGTCATTCGTTAATCGCAAGTGGAAATGCGAATCATTAGTGGAAGACAGGCCGGCCTTTCGAAGAACACGAGCGCGCATCAGCGAAGTCCCTGGGCACAGTAGGTGGTGCTCAGTGGTATCGGAAACGGGTGCTTTGCAGTGAGGGCATTTGTGCGGATCTCGAATCTTCCCACTTCGCCACTGATGCTGAACTGCACGTGTAAGGGCCACTCCGACTCGCAGCCGCCTCAGAGAGACCTCCGCCATCCGTGATAGGTTGGAGGGAAAGGGTAGGTACTAGACGGGGAATGAGAGCACGTGTACACTACCTCAGAAATGCTGAATATGTAAAATGCGTCAGAAGTGGATCTGGTGAAAAGGAGGCAGAGGGAGTTTGTGGCACGTCTGTTGCATGAGAAAGCACGTCAGTGCGATGTTATGGACATCTGCGTTAGCTTGAAACCCGTGAATGAGTACAGGCACCGGTTAAGACTGACAAACAGTATGTATAGCCTGGACAAACCGAAGGGCACCACGGGCTTCCTTTAGATACTTCAAAGCTTCTTGAGAAGAACTAGTAAATGTGTGCGCCTTGTTGTGAGGGTCGGCAGGGAAATCTGGTAAGGCATTTAAAATCGTTTGCAGTTTGAAGACAAGAGAAGATGAGCTGTCAGTAGAGTATATTTGGCGGTTATTGAGGCGAGGATGTGCTTTGCTTATAAAAGCAGTTGATGCCCCTGATGGGGTTATGGCGGCATCTGTGCTAAGGATACAGCCAACAAGTTTTGTACAAGGAGCTGGTGGTAACGGTGATGAGAACTTTGACATCTTATAGCGAACAGGCTTGTTTGAAGCAATGCGACAGAAGCCCCATGGAGGCGGTTGAGCCTCGAACGCGGGTCGAAGGGAAGATTTCCGCGCTCTGTTGGTTTGTCGCTGGGTGATTAATTTTGCCAGTGTGTTGAGCTGCGCGTACTCCTGGAGTAGGCAGATCGAATTTCCTCGAGGTAGGCCAGTAATAATTCGCATGACTCCGCGGGTGAGTGCTTAGTGTGTGGACCATTGTCGTTTTGTAAGTTGTTGAAACTGAGCCTGGTATAGGAGCCGAGGTTGAAAGACAGCGCGAACAAGTCAGCGAGCTGTAACTGAGCGGGCACCTCCATAACGATTGGCTATTCTGCGGATAAGGCCAAGTGTGTTTATAGCACTCTTGCGATTAGCTGACAACGAAGCAGTGCCTTTTCCTGAAGCATGGACGTGCAGGCCCAAAACAATGGTATGTTCCAGTTCAGGAAGTGGTGCATTGTAAGTAAGAACGGAGTGGGTTTCAAAATCCGGCGGCCAGCTTTATTGCTTTCATTGACATAGCAGGTTTTAGAGAAGTTGAGGGAAAGGAAAGTATTGGCAAGGAATTTGTGAAGATTGAGGGCATTTTGCAGCGAGTCTTGCTGCATTTGTGGGGAATGGGTTGTAGACCACAGAGTGATGTCATCTGCATATACTGGAACGTGAACATTAGGAAAAGTGGAGAGACTGCGTATGAGAAGGATGAATGCGTTGTTAAATAGAGTTGGGGCTAAAACTGAGCCTAGCGGTACTACGTGATTATATATGAAACATCCTGTTAACGCGGATGGCATTGACCATTAACCTACCATTAACGCAGATAGCAAACGTCCGGTGGGAAAGAGAAGTATGAATTGCGCGATGAAGCTGCAAGGGCATGCCAAGTGATGACATAGTGTTGCGAACGGCTGTGTGGAGAATGTTACCGTAGGCCTTCGTGATACCTGTTGCTAGGACTGTGCGGACGAGACGGCTGCAAGGTATTACGTCGTCGAAAAAGCGGTTTAGACCATCTTCCTGTATTTTGGTCAGACGCCAATTTGGGAAGACGAATATTTCTGATCATGGTCGAGCCACCAGGAGAGTCAAGCGGCAAGCAGTTTGTCACATAGCTTACAAATAGTTCGGGCAACAGGGATTACGGGTGTAGTGCACCAAGAGTTGTGGGTCATATGGCCATATGGTGGGATTTGGTATCTTAACTACCACTGAATTTTTCCAGTTTGATGGCATTTCACTGGGCATCCGGATTTCGTTGAAAATTCTGAGAATTGAAGTCAATGCCTCATAGTCGGGACTGCGGATTAGTGTACTAGGTACACCATCATGGCCAGGTGTAGAGTTTGGGCTGATGTCTTCAATGGCATCTTTAAACTCAGCCATTGTGAACGGGCGTGGGATCTGCGTCATGTTAGGAAAACTCATTAGAACAGGTGCAGATGGACAGACATAACTCGGAAAGATCGGCAGGGCCGCTTGAGTAGCAGAGTGATCTGGTGAAAGACGCAAGGCAAGGCGAATACTCCTGGTGTAGCCTTTGATGGATGGCGTGTGCTCCGTGGAATAAAAGACATGCCATAGGTGGCGGTTACCGACAGGAGTACTGAGGTGAAAAAAACGGTGTCCAGCGCTTGTGCGGAAGTTGCTTAGAATGCCGACGAAATTTAGTGGTTACTCTATGATGTTACACTTTCGCATTCCGATCGGATGAATGCTGAGTGACGTATATGTCCAGATGCTTGCGCCGTGGCTAGGAGGGGAAGGTCAGCATTTGGTTGGTTTTCACTGATGGTTGAAGAAAATGTGCTCTGATTCAGGACAAGCATTAAGGTAGAAAGGGCTGAGGCGGTTATTGAGGCGGAGCGATTATCCGTGCGGAGACTGTCCCAAGATGTGACATGAATCTTGTTTTACTTAATGTACTTAAGGCAAAATCAGTTAGAACGGTTGAGTAATCACTGCCCCAGGTGTCAGCTTCCCAAGAGCAGTGAGCCTTTAATGGGACCAAGCCACCACGTAAGATCCAGTCGATGGAGGAGGACCCGGGAGGGTATAAGTACAGGAACTGTTGAGAAGTGTAAGCCATTGGTCGAAAAAGGTGTCGTAAATTCCATGTCCACATTTAGAGCCTTAGGTGTATCCCAAGGCTGTGTGTGGCCCATTACAATCTCCTGCAACTAGTATGGGTACACCTGGGTAAGAGGTGCGCAGATATGCGAGTCTAAAGTTTAGCACAGATGTTTGGGGCGGACTGTAAAATGAGACCAATACGACTGGAGTGTATTGAGGCTTAATAAGAATGGCAGTGCATCCTGACGAGTTTTGCACCAACGGGATAGGTTGGCAAAGGAATGAAGAGGTCCACCATTGAACATGTATAGCCGCTTTACCTGTAGCAAGACCAGTGGGGCGGTCGGGTATTGGTGAGTAGTGATATGCACAATAGCCAGAGAGAGGAGGGATGGCGTTATGTTCTTGTAGAAGGCAATCTCAGGCGGAAAGTTTTCCATCTAGAATACGCAGCTTCAATCCAGGGAGCTTATTAACAAGACCCCGACGTTTCTATTGTATTACATAGTAGGTAGCGTTAGTGGCCATTGGCTTGCAGAACAGCGGCAATCATCTAAGGCAGTGGCTGCAACATGGTAATCAAGGATATCACTGAAGACAAAGCTATAGACAGCGGCAATCATCTAAGGCAGTGGCTGCAACATGGTAATCAAGGATATCACTGAAGACAAAGCTATAGACTGCTCAGATTGCTCATATTCTGAGTCTAAATGGCTGTGCACATTAGAAAAAGGAGGAACTTGATGAACAGGCTCACCAAGCGATCGATGAGGATGATGTAAGTGCGGCGTTGGCAAAGCTGGTCAAGTTCTCGGCGAACTTTGGCGGTCGCTTCACTGATGGAAGAGATCTCATCAGGCATAGAAGAAATCATCGGAGGAGCGTCATCTTTCCGACGATGGGCACGTGAACTTGGCTTTCGAAACAGACGCATAAGAAGAGAGGGTGAAGGCAAAGATGCTGGCAGCTTTTCAGTATCATCCTCATCTCTGTCCTTCGAGAGAGCAGCAAAACGCTTCGAGATCTTGACTCCAGCCCGAGTAGGCGCAGCCACCGCTAAGCGTTTCTTTCGGGGACACTTGCAATAAGTAATGTCGCGGTCATTTCTCCTACGGAATGGGCATCTGAACGAGCGAGGGAAGACCATTTGCTGGTGGTTTGGGTAGAGTGTCTTGGGATGCAGGGCACAACGTTTATGTGACCTAGTCGCAGGCACTAATAGCAGAAGACTGGTGCAGGACGGAAAGGCTTCCGAGGAACAATACGACCGTTGAGAAGAATTGAGTAGGGAGTTATAACTGGCCCTCCAGCAGCAGAGGAAATGTGCCTTTCCTTAGCCGGCGGGCATTGAGCACTGAGTGATTGTCGGAGTAGAGATTGGTCATCACGTCCTCCATAGGCGCATTACGATCCATGTTATACACGGCACATCTTTGCAAGCCGTGTCCAGAGGCTAGATAGTTCTACACAGGTATATAATGCAATTCGCTGATATATAATTTATCAGCATAGCAGATCTTTTCAGCGCCACCAAGTGACGCTAGTGCGACCGTGATGGAATTGGAGGGACGATGGTAAATAAAGCCGAGGTAACCTGAGTTGTCCACTATTTTCTCGATGAGCTACTGCTACGATCTTGAAGGAACTGAGCTTAAGTTGTATTGAAAGGTAGGTTTAACGTGCCCACCGCGGTGGCTCAGTGGTTAGGGCGCTCGACTACTGATCCGGAGTTCCCGGGCTCGAACCCGACCGCGGTGGCTGCGTTTTTATGGAGGAAAAACGCCAAGGCGCCCGTGTGCTGTGCGATGTCAGTGCACGTTAAAGATCCCCAGGTGGTCGAAATTATCCCGGAGCCCTCCACTACGGCACCTCTTTCTTCCTTTCTTCTTTCACTCCCTCCTTTTCCCTTCCTTATGGCGCGGTTCAGGTGTCCAATGATATATGAGACAGATACTACGCCAATTCCTTTCCTCAAAAAACCAATTTTTATTATTATTATTAACGTTCACTCAGAAGGAGCGGTGAAGTTCATGGAGTGCGTATTCAGACGGTGTCGTATATGAAGGGGTAGGATCGATCGGGGCAACTATTACCTTCTCGCGGCCGCTTGTCCACGATGTCCGGCCATGTATTCAGCCCACCGAGCCAACGCAATATTTAGATTTTCGTCTGAGGTCACGCATGAGCCGCAACTGCCTCTTTCTTTTTTGCATTCAATTCGAGCCTTTCGACCCTTTTCCCCTCCCTACGCTTCTTCAGTCGCGTGGATGAAAGGGAGCCTCCACCATGGTCTGCGGACGACGTCCTCTGTGCCAGCGAAGCTGTCGAAGATGACCAGTTTCCGGATGGGGAGCTGGAAAAAGAGCAGCAGCACTTAATCGACGGTAAGGCGAACCACTTTGTCACGACAGTGTTCATTTTGTTTTTACAGGATCAAGCCGCGCGAGATCTGCAGAAAGGAATGGTTATTCCGTGAGAATTTGTCAGGACTCTTAAAGGCACAACCTTTGTCCGTAATGTTTTGAAGCTGGGTCCTTAAAGAAACAGCATTAAACATAGGAGTCGATTGTGCACCACCCCTGCAAACCAGTCTTGCTTTGAGTCTGTACACAGCTTCCAACTCTTTTTGAAGTCTTGGAAGCAGTTAGGTAAGTCGTCTTTTGGCAGGGGTACCAGCTCATTCGTCGTGGCATCCTGAATGGCCATCACGTTTTCCATTCAGCGTCATTTTAGGATTCTCTCCACATGCGGGAACAGCACAAAAACGCACGGGGAGAGGTCAGGGGAGTATGGGCGACGCGGAAGTATTCCGTGCGTGAAGCTTGGCAAGACCGCACCACAGACGTATGAGCTTCTTTGTGAGGCTTACGACAAGGGTACATTTTCATTGGGGACGATCGTTCGAGTGTCACAAGAGGTTCGCTTCAGGGAGAACGCCGGTGGAAGACAAAATATGGCAGAGGTACCCTTCAACCCTATGGAATGAAGACAACGTGGCTCTAAGGCCACGGTGTGTATGCTGTGCTTAGCGAAACGTGTGTGACGCTGAGAGCAGTGTGAGGCCTTTTTTGCACGCCCAACAGTTTTTGAGCGGGAAACCGTTTATGAACGTTATTTTTTCATGCCCCCCAATGTAATATTTCACTATAACAATCAAAATATATCCGCACGTCACCCGGCGGCAGTCTTGCGTTTTTTATCCTATTAACGTTTTTGCTATCATCAAAAGGTTCCCCATTGGTTTTTTATGGCATTCTTCACTGCTCGATGCGATCGATGGAAAAACTTTAGAAGGAAGATATTGCTACATATCAGAAGAATTTACTTTTGTAAGGTTTGTAATTGCACTGGTGGCAACAGAGACAGGGAGATTGTTAAGGTTAGTACTTGCTCATGTGCGGAGACTTCCACGCTGAAGAGATCTGTGTAATGTTACTGATATCCGTGATGGCAGGAAATCAAGACGTTAAGCGTCTCACTAGCGTATAAAATCTTTTCAAACATACATGAGAGGAAGCGCCGGAGATGTTAATGTAAGGTTAGGAAGACCAGAGTTCATTTCATGAACTGTCTGTAGCATTAAACGACAGCAGTTTAGAAAATTGAAATCTTGACAGAATATAACGCCGTTAAACTGAGTATGACGTGCGAAAGCGCTTGGTTTCGAATTAGCTTGGCTCTTTCCTAGACGTTGCCTTACATCGTCCTCCAGAACACTTTCTTTAAACTTACGCATCATGTGACCTTTCCCAAGCCACACCGTATCCAAATCATTTCATCTCAAAGGTCAAAGTTCAAAGGACCAGGGTCGAAGGTGAAAGTTCGAGGCTCCAGACAACCATCGGATTATTCAAGATTGCTAGTGAAGCAGTGTTTTCGCACTAAAATAAAACGAGCAGAATGGTCTCGAGTAAATTCTAGAACACCGGAGAGCGCGACACGCATCGGATCCTGAACATAACTTCTATACTTCTGTTCTTTACACGTTGAAAAATCATTGGACTGAAACAGGTTGAGAAGTGCTGTAGCGGTGTGACACAGTCCCGGTTAGCATTGCTAAACACATGATCAGCGTGCATTTTCTATGTATATTAACTGTGTGTTATGCGTAGAACAAAATATATTCATTTCGGTTACTACTGAGCAGTTCCACAATTTATTTATTTGAAGGGTCCCTCCAACACTTTTCAATGTACTCCCCGTAACATCTAATTTAAAATTTGTAACAGCGGGAACTGTTTAAATTAAAAAAATGAATTCATGCTTAAACAATTTTTAACAAATGATATTGAAACAACCAGTAGGGCTCAGTTATTATTTTTACATTATCGATCGTCCTGTTTCTTATTATCTCCTTCTAATTAACCAAGCGGGGAACGCTGCAGTTAAAGCAAGCACCCGCGTGATAATTCGCGGATTCGTGAGTAGCGCCAGCTCTAGATAATGCTGCTGCACCGTATCGGCGAACTAAAAAAATATGGAAAAGAAAAAATAGGTCCGATAGCCGAAAAAGACCTTTAGCTGATGTTGCAATTCAGTTCCCGAAAGCACTTATGAATGCTAAAAAAGTATACTGTGAGCTCTTATTTCTCGCAGTTCACACTTGGCAGACCGTAAAATAAAAGGTAAAGAGAGATGGGACTCCAGCCGCACCAGTGCTGTACAACGGTTACACACGCATAACGGACAGATAATAGGTTGAGGTAAAGGAGAAACCTAGCCCGCACAACTAGTGTATCGAGGGTAACACACGGATAACAGTAACAATAATACCACTGAATGGGTAAACATGACACGAAACCACTAAATTGCAGCGCGACTCCAGAACCGATACGTCCAGTGTCCGCGAGCGTCTGTAACTACGGCGTCAGCGTACGCCCAGAGAGCGCTGCCAAGGCAGGAAATGTAGTACTTGAATCTATAGGGTAGTCATGAAATGAGATAGCCTGTTTTAAGGTGGTATGCTTATGTGAATTTCCCGCTAACCTTTCCAGATGCACTATGCTTCGGAGACAGGGCAGTATTCTTTTGACTGATGTTTAACTTGAGTTGCCTGCTCAGTAGTGATCGCTCAACTTGTCGACGAACTGCCATGTAATTTCAACCAGATATTTTTTACGTTGCTGCGGTTGCTCTCATTGATTTCCATCTACGAGAGACGTTCGTGTGGTGGCCGCACTGCGAGAAATGAATATCGAACGATCAATCTGAGAGTAAGAGTCACGGCGTGCAACAATCGCCATAGTTAACAGCTTGTGCGCTGCGCCGATCACTGACAGCATGCTGTTCGAGTAAACTGAGACAGCCGGGTGTACGAGATTGTTCGGAGAGAAGAATAGGCGGGCAGTAACTGCGAGGGAGGGGAATGCAGGCTCACGAATGATGTGCAACGACCGCAGGTCTCGTGAAGGGCGAGCTGTTGCTGCGCGAGCCCCCGCTGCGCTGGCCTGCCCGTCTGCCGCGAAGGCTGGACGCGGAGAGTACGCTGAGGCAGTGGATAAAGAAGTACGAGGTCGAGTCGCCGGCCGAGTTCATCACGGTCCACGACCAGCCCATGGACGACATCAGGCTGCTCAGGTGCGGAGACACTACGCTACCGCTCTGCCTTCACTCACTCACTCACTTACCCACATCAATCACTCATTCACTTACCCACACCAATTACTTATCCGCATCAATCACTCACTCTCTTGCCCACACCAATCACTCACCCACATGAATCGCTCACTCACTCACTTACGCACATCACTCACTCACTTACTCACCTACATCACTCACTCACTCACCTACCCGCATCAATCACTCACTCACCCACATCATTCACTCATATAACTTGCTCCATTACATACTCACTCATGTCACTCACTCACCCACATTACTTACATCACTCGTCCCTCACTCGCTCGCTATTTGCTCATACCACTTCCTCACTCACTCGCTCACATCACTCCCTGACACACATCACTCATTTCCTCACTGTCACTCTTTTTTCCACCCACATTACTCACTCTCATTCACTCATTCACCCTCTCGCTCACATCGCTCAAGTTCGGGACACTTACTGGCTCGTTCTTAGTTGCCAAATGACGCGTTTTCATCTGTTTTCAGTGCTCGTCTTGTTCGCGCCTTCTCTTTCTAAGACGCGTACCAACCAGTCGAACTTTTTTTTATTTTTTTTTCCTATTTGAAGCTATCTCATGCTCCATGCTGAGGGCATTCGAGAGGGGAGTGAGCGGTTAGAAAATGCTTCACACTGCTGGTGATGGCCTTCCAAGCTTGCTAATTCATTGACTTGTTTGTTGGCTATATCACTCCTTCGCCGACACTCACTAGCTCGCTCTCAATAGCACATTGACTAGCTTAATCATTCAGGCTCCTTTGTTAACTCACTCGCATTCTCACACAGTGACTCGCTCACTAACTCAATCATGCTCTGACGCAGTCATAACGGCGACCACAACGCACGTGACCAGTAAAAGTGGCTGAAGACGGGGAAGAGAACGTTCTCTTCTCGAGGAAAGAAGCCGCCTTGCACACAGTATTTTCCAGCGACGACCGATGCTGACTTTGAGGCCATTTAAGAAGCAATCAAGGAAAGCGAAACGCTGTCCTACGTGTGCAAAATTCAAGCGCGATCTTTCAGTTCTGGAAGAAATTTATTATTTTAGCATTCCCACAGATTCAGCTGTTTCACTTAGACTGTCCTAGTCTTTATAAGAACAGAGCGCGTAACTTACTTATACAGATTAAAAAAGGACCAAAAATAATTTATTTTGATGCGGAAGCAGCTGTTTACGCGAATTATACTCAGAAGCATGTTCTGCAGCCCGTAACCCGGACGTCGCTTCCCACACGAGACGCTGGAACGTTTACCAGAGCTCAATCTTCCGTCTCTGTGCGTGGCTAATGCGTCGACACGCTGACGTAGGTATAGCTAATTTTACAATGCGACAACCTCGTATAGTTATCGGACAAAACTTATGCCTCACAGTTGCAGAGATTATGGACAGAAAATTTCCCTGGGCTAGTCGGTGCGACATCTTTCGAAGGTGATGCACTAGAAAGATACGTTGAAACGGGACCAGAAAAACAGAAAAACATGGTGACGGCGCCCGTGTTGTGCTCGTGCTTTCGTGTTCTCCTTGTTTCCTCTTAACACTCTTTCTCAGCACAGCAACTCTGAAAAATGCCGCATCAACTAAGCTGCCGGAACGGCCCGTTGGAGTTCATTTCGAGTGCATCGGCCTTAAAGGTTCCTATATTGTAGCGATAGCTACATTACGGTAGCATTTCGAGCCTTCAGCGTGGCGGCGCCACCTCCCTGTGGCTGCGCCGCCACGCTGTCACGTGGTTGGTCACATGGTGCGGAGCAGCTGCCAGCGGCGCGGCGCCGTGGCTGATCACGTGGTTCGTCACGTGGTTGGTCACGTGACCAAGTTCCACTCAGCCAGCTGTAGCTATCGCGTGACTCCAGGTTTAACCAGAGCTAAACTAACCGCCAATTTTTTTTCATCGCTCCATCTCCTGTGTGCCTTGATTACGTTCATCGTAGACCAATCTGTCATTATCAGCAGCCTGACTACGCCCACTGCAGGGCAAAGGCCTCTCCCATGCCTCCCAAATTAACCCTTTCCTTTTACAGCAGCACCCACTGCATTCCCGCAAACTTCTTAACCTCATCCGCCCACCTAACCTTCTGCCGCCCCCTGCTACGCTTGCCTTCTCTTGGAATCCACTCCGTTACCCTTAGGAACCAGCGGTTATCTTGCCTTTGCATTACATGCCCTGCCCAAGCCCATTTCTACCTCCTGATTTCGACTAGGATATCAATATCCAGCGTTTGTTCCGTCGTCTACTCTGCCCTCTTTCTGTCTCTTAAAGTTGCGCCTATTATTTCCCTTTCCATAGCTCGCTCAGTTATCCTCCATTCACCGTGAACTTTCACTTTTTAAAAGATGTGTATAGGTTTGATCACGTTCAGAAACCGGGATTATGAGCAGGACCTATATCTCAAATTATTTGGGGTTCAGGACTCATCGGGACCTCAGGTTTGATCGGGGCCCCACTGTTAATCAGTTACCCAGGATTATGCAGAGCCGCGGGGTTATTCGGAGCACCTGTATCAGAGGGGAACGACAGGCTTCACTTGGAACTCCTCTATGCCATGTCCAGCTTTGTCCTTGTGCGTTTTACACCGTAGAACAAGTGTTACAGATGTAGACGTCTTTCTGTAATGCAGTGCAAACTTGAGCTGCTTATTATTACATATGCCCGGACTATTGGAGATGTCCTGTCAGCGGGCAAAACAGAGGCCGAACACGCTGAATCCACTATAGTCGTGGCTACAGTCGTGGCTCGAATACTCCTGCCTGACTGCGAGAGCGATATTTTACTCGGCCCTAATCTACTTGGAGTGCATCTGCCGTGAGCAACTGCTACGGCGACGTCATGGAGGTCAGCATTCCTATCTGCATAAAAACGCAATGAATCCTTAACCTGTAGCGCCTTCAGTGCGTTCCCTGCATGAAGTATGATTACAAACGTGCCCTGACATCACGAATAGTGCCTCGTTGCGTGCTCCCCAAGCAGCACAAGTAATTGGCCCAACATTGGAACTGTATTGGCAAAGCTGGCCCTACAAAGGACCAGGATGGGACCATCCTGTTGCAATATTGGGCCGATGACCTGTGCTGCTTGGGTCTTTGTCCCTTTCCCTAGCAGCCCTAACAGCCTATTTGTTTGACGCAGGTAGAGGAACAGTAAATTAGCCTATTTCGCACCAGCCAGAGTGTTCAAGCGGTGAACAAAGAAGCCTGGAATAAAAGCGCGGACTCCGCAGCGAGCGATCATTAAGTGTCAGATGAGACGTGCGTCAATGAGAAATAGAAAATCAGCAGTTTGTACTTCTACACTGCGGTTTCGTTCGACAGGTTATCGTTTCCAGGACTGCCGGCGTGGTAAGGAAATACGTGTACTTTGGGTAGGTAATAACCGCAGATCCGGATCACGAGAGGGAAATAACTAGAAGAATAAGAATGAGGTAGAGCGCATTTGGCAGGTTTTCTCGGAATATGAATAGCAGTTTACAAATATCCTTCATGGGAAAAGTATATAACAGCTGCAACTTACCGATACACACCTATGGCGCAGAAACGTGGAGGGTAACGGAAAAGGTTCAGCATAAACCGAGGACAGCGCAGCGAGCTATGGAAAGGAAAATGATAGGTGTAACTTTAAGGGACAGGAAAGGGCAGACTGGGTCAGGAATCAAACACGGCTAAAGGACATCCTAGTCGAAGTCAAGAGCAAGAAATGGGCTTGGGCAGGGCATGTGATGCGAAGGCAAGATAACCGCTGGTCTTTAAGGGTAACGGAGTGGATTCCAAGACAAGGTAAGCGTGTCAGGGGAAGGCAGGAGTTGGGTGGACTTGCGAGTTTACGAAGTTTGCGTGGATGGATTGGTCGCGGCTGGCAGCGGATAGTGTTAATTGGATAGTTATGGGAGAGCACTGTCCTGCAGTGGGACGTAGTCAGGATGATGCCGGCGACGACCGGTAAAGACATAGTGACACTGAAACGCACCATGGAGTTTCCTAGGAATGACCGTCGTTAACCAAGCAGATTTTACGGCATGGTGGTTTCGGAATCACGCCACCGTTTAGAATCAAACAGCAATTTTAAATGCCGAACAGTGGGACGTACTTTCAGAAGTCATCCGAGTGGCTTAATCATTCTGAGGCGCAAACGAAGGTGTAGATAAGATATTGGCGTTGTTCAGACATGGGCACCCTCACGAGGACGTCCTCACTCGCACCTTCATGACATCCAAAACGCGATGAGGTGGGTGTGAGGAAGAATAGGCGGAGAAAAATTGCTGAGGGTGAGCGTAAGGGAATGCAGAGGTGATGCGGTAAGGAAGGGTAGTCTGCACAGGCTGAGGGTGAGGCAGAAAGTCGTGAACCAGCCTTTTGTGACGTCATGGGCGTCATGTTCTCGCCAGCAGTTTGTGCAGACTTGTTTTTTTCTTTTAAATCTAGTGACCTTATGAAACAACGAAGCACTTATTTCTCTAAGCCCAAAGTTGTGCGACTCGCACCACCTGTCCCGCATATGAGGCATTTTTTCTGGCGGATCTTTACGGCCTCGTGTAGCGTTCGTGCTTTCGCCTGGTTGCAGATTTATTAGCATTAGTCGGGACTAGTAATTTTGTAGCACACGCATCAAAGCAGTGGACTAGACCAAAAAATAAGGTACTCTAAATCGGCATCAAAATCTACAAAGAAAAATGTACGACCACGGTGACTATGTACAATACATCGAAAGTGCAAAACATGCTGCACTAAAAGCACGACACACCACAATGAAGCGACAATAACTACCATGGTCTTTATTTTTAAGATTTTTATTCAGGCGCGCAGCTAGTTTTCATGTCAAAATATTTTGATAGCATCTGCGAAGATGATGAGAGGGGAAAGCTACGATTTGAACATGTTGGTGAATCGCCAACGCAAAACGCATTCTTTTATCTTCCAGCCAACAATGTAAGTAGGCCGCCCAATATCTGTTATCGCTATCTTTTACGTAACGTTTACATTTTCAAGTAAACGTAAATCGTGGGTTGTAGCCCGTGCTACCTGCTAAACTGCCGGGTGCGCGGTTTGCATGGCGCCCGCGCTTCTTAAAGTTTCCATAAGGCGCGTCTCATAATTTCATATATTGTCACGTAGTAGCGACTGCAGTCCCGCGATCAGGAAGACAGTGAAAATGGCTTGCAAACTAAACTTTTTATCTGGGCTGACTTGCGCCCGCAAAGAACTGAATGACTCGGAGGTGGCGTAGCAACAAGCGTGCTTGGCGGTCGTCGAATGCCCGTTGCTCTTGGCCGTGCTCAATTTCAAGCTGGCCGCGAATTTTCGAGATATGACGGCCAAGTTACTACAACATTCTGGAACAACCTAGAATCGGCTCCACCTGTATGCAGTCATCGAGATAAATCTGGTCACGTCTTGTATCACAAGCAAAGCGATACAGTCGCGTGTCGGCAGCTTTGAAGGATGAAAACAAACAGTACAAAGATCCGCGGCGTTATTCCCCTCTCAAAGAAGCATCGACTCGATGCCTTAAAACGAATAAGGCGAACTTAGAACAGACTGTGCTCAATAAACACCGAGAGTGGAAACACAGAGTCCTTTAGCGCGCATAATAGGGCTTTAGACGAACGGCATGGACAACTTCTGGTCGTGCGCAGCATCGCTGGGATGCGGTAATATCCCCAGGGACGACTTCATAGTCCAGTTTACCTAGGAGACGAAGAACATTGTTCGGGCCGGAATAGCGGCGCAAAAGTTCTTCAAACCACAGCGGAAAATGGCGTCCAAACCCAGACTCGGTCTCCTGGCTTGCATTCCGTGCTGCGTCTTCGTAGATTGTAGCGTCTGGCGTCGGTCCGCGGCTGGTCTTTTGATCCGCATATCGCGCAAGTCTTCGGGCTTCTGTGCGCTGAAGGTAGACGGCGACGCCTGCGTTATTTTCCTCGATAACGTTGGGCAGCATGGCGTCTAGCGTAAACGTGGCCGCCCTGCCATGGACGAACATAAAAGGAGTGATCTGAATGGTCTCCTGCACTGCGGTGTTGTAGGCGAAGACGATGTAGGGCATGATGACGTCCCAGGTCTTGTGTTCTGTACTGACGTAGATGGCGAGCATGTCAATGATGGCTTTGTTCAGGCGCTCGGTCAGCCCGTTGGTCTGCGGATGGTATGGGGTTGTCCTCCGATGGCTTAGCTGTAGCGCAGGATGGCTCGCCTCAGTTCCGCCATGAACGCTAATCCTCTGTCCGTGATGAGCACATCTTCTGGGCCATGTCGCAGAAAAATGCGCTCCACGAAAAATTTGGTGACTTCTGCTGCTGTTCCGTTCGGTAGGACATTTGTCTTGACGTAGAGGGTGACGTAGTCGGTTGCCATGGTGAACCACTTATTTCCAAACGTTGACTTCGGGAAAGGGCCAGCCAGGACGATGCCGATTTGCTGAAAGGGCCTTAAGGGAGGTTCGATAGGGTTCAGAAATCCTGCTCCTCGGGTGGAAGAGGTCGTTCCTCGCTGTTAATCTAGGCAGGTTTTCACATAATGTTGACATCGGCAGACAGTCAGGGACAGTAATACTTGTCTTGAATACGGCGGAGGGTGCGAGAAACCCGAGATGATCAGCTGTCGGCTGGTCGCGGGAAACCTGTAGAACTTCTTCGCGGAGACTTGCAGGTAAAACATGGAGGTAGGCTCTTTTGTTCGCTGCGAAGTTCTTCACGAACACATCATGCTGTACACAGAACGAAGACAATCCTCGCTTGAACGAGGCGGGGGGGGGGGGGGGGAGAAACTTTGCGTTCCAAGTACTGAATGAGGCGTTTAAGGTCGGGCTGGTGGGCAAACGAGCCGCCCGAGGGCGGCGTTGCATCTACAGGGGCTCGTGGCAGGCAGTCGGCGTCAGCGTGCTTCCGCCCGGACTTGTAAAAGACGGTGACGCCAAACTCATGGAGGTGCTGGCTCCATCGAGGTGCCGGTGGTTATCGGGACTCCTTCACTCATCGCATTTCCTATAGCCGTTGCGTCGCTCGTAAGGTGGGCGTGCGGGAGCTCGGGGCCGTCTTCCTTGGAGAGCTGGTCCCCGTCGAAGAGGGTTTAGGGGTCTCGTCGAGGCGCAGGACTGCGTAGTGCGGCGTCGTAGGTCTTGCCTCCAGCTTCCATCGGTGTCGGCGGTGAAGGGGAGCCAAGCGCATGCTGTACTTCTTCATGGATGATGTCTGTGAGCGACGCCACCTGAGTCTGCTGCGTCTGCTGTGTTGGGGTTGGCAGCAGCAAGGAAGGTTCTTCCCAAACAATTTCGCGTATTGGACCTCGCAGGTTATCCCCACTTGCACGGGTATAATGTGAGGGGCTTTCCTTCAAGGGGTTGGTTGTACTGACGGGTCCGGGCGTCCAGGGTCTTTTCAATGGTAGAAACTTCGACCACAGTGAGCCTGCCTATAGTTTAACCGTGTCTATTTGTGAACTTTCACAGAAAGTTTCCTGTTGGAATATCAGCAATGTGCGCAAATTGTCATTGTGATGATACCACGAAATGCAAGTCAAATGGATGTCCACCAACCGATGATCTCTTCCAAATGCTCGCACGGATGCTTCATTAATCTCTCAAAATGATGTTTGACATTGGGACATTGGTGCATATCCTATAATTCTTTGTGTCCACAGAGGACGCCGGCGCAGCGGTGGTGCAGGCCTTTCGGGCCAATGTTGTCTCCTCTATGATTAAATTTTCAATTCTATATAACACCTAAAAAGGGGGTTAAGTGCCCCTCAATCTTAATAACGCACCTTTTGACCATGGGGAGCCCTTCGTTCGAACATTTTGTTGCGACCCTCGCAACGATATGCCGCGTATACCAGTGTATAGGGTTAAGACGAAGGAGGCTCTTTACACCCATTAAAGAAAAGAATTAATAGGAACTACGCACCTTTTCGTGAATCTTGGAGCAATGGCGTTTTTGGGCAATCAGCAATCGGAAAGTTCTTAAGAAAGGCGTTTTTCATAAGAGAAGGAGGGGATTACTGTATGAGTGACCCGTCGATTAAATTGCCTGAGAAGGAAGGCAGATTTTTGAACTGCGCGTCGTCCTAGATATGGAATTTTGGAGTGTATAAAACGTGTTCTTTCTGTCGAATAAATAGTAGCGAGCCTGCGCTTGTGTACATCTTCTCGTCCTCGTCCGTGTGTGCGCAGTACCCTACTGCCCGTTCCTCAGTGCAGAGTAGCAAGTCAGATATCCATTTTTCCAGCCAACCTCTCTGCCTTTCCCGTCAATAAACCCCCTTTCTCTCTCTGGATTTAAAAAAAATTGGCTCTGGTTTAGCTTTGGTTAACCCTAGTTGAATAACGAAAGCTTCGTTTCCTCGGCACGCCGTCTACGCAGCGTCTCATTCCGACGCTCTCGAGAACTCAAACTGGTCCCTTCCGCAGTTGAAGAGTCACTGCGGGACGTGGCACGACTTCTTCTAGCCGCATCTTCGTTACGACGCTTCTCGAGTCGTGCGGCGCGCTCTTCTGGCGTCTCTTGAGCGCGTTGTCTCTTCCTCGCTTCGTCCTGTCGTTGTTGCGTTTCTTTCGCGCTCTCCATAGCGACTACAATACACTGAGGTGAAGCGCATATACATATACACCCC
>JARKHS020029436.1:0-17500 GCA_030143305.2 Amblyomma americanum
TGGGATAGCCGATGGACATATGGGACCACCGCCCCTTTGTTCTTACTGGCAGTGCCATCTTCCGCTCCTATTTTTTTCTTTTTTGGTTTTCATTTTCAGGAGTAGCCTGTTTCACGTAGACACTAGTACATTTTCCGGAAAAACCTGCCGCTCTGCAACGAGAGCATTTTGCGTCAAATCTTGAACCAACTTCATGCAAGCATGACTTCCTAATAGCCGCTCCCAGGCACCCCATGGCGATCCCTTTCTTGACCAGCTTGGAATGATTGGAGTCAGAATCAAGAAGTGACTTTTGCGTCCTTGGTGCGCAGCGCCAACATACATGGTTCCTTTGAAACTTGAAGCTCAAATCCGACAACTGCAAGCGGTCTTCAGAAGGCATCTTATAAGTGAACCTTAGTTCACGATGCTTGCTTGAAAATGCTTTCATAATATCATTCACCATTTCAGAGCTGCCTTCCGTCGGTAGTGCCACAAGATAGTTATCCACATATCTATGGATGCTTGAGGTACAATCCTTGAGACCTTTTTCCTGTGCCCTCTCTACGGCGCCTAAATATACACCGCTTAGAACAGGTGCTACACTTGAGTCGATGCATATGCCGGACCGCTGGACGTATGTGCCACCTCCCTACGCCACCAACGTACTCTGCAGATACACGCTTAATAGCTCCAGGAATGATTCTACTGAAATTCCGCATTCCATCACAAAACGACTCTCGTCGTTGTCTCCTGTCGCACATTCCTTGACATGTTTCATGAGTGTCGGATGTGCTAGCGAGTAATATAGGTCTTCCATGTCGATTCTGAACGTGTATACAACGGCCAGTTCTGTATTCGATAAGGTCTTGACAACCTGGACAGAATTTTCTACCAGGAGCGGTTCCTTTATGTTCAAAGAAGACAGGCGCCTTTTCAGGAATCCTGACACCAAGTACAGCCATGTTCCGTGGTCATTCCCTATTGCTCTGAATGGACACCTACTTTGTGGATTGTGGCGGAGAAAAAGATATCGAGCTGTAGGCCTCTTGTACACTGTCAGTTTTTTGAAGACCCTCTAAGTTTAGCTTTTCGAGCAGGTCGACTGCCTGTCTTTTGCTCTTCTTCGGGCTAACTTGCACTCGCTTGAAGTGTTTGCTTACTGCTACCTCTGTTTTTCACCAAATAATCTATCAGGTAAAACTATAAACTAGCTTTCTTTGTCAGCCAGTCTTGCTCGAAGGTTGTTGGCTGGCAGGTGTTCCACGACCTTTGAAATAGGTCGATGCCTCCTATGGTCCTTTGAAGTGTCCATTACATCAACGAGGTCGGAGCCCACCGGAACCGATCTTCTTCATTCGCTTGCCGGGAGATAACTCTCGTAGGAGCTATTTTTTCTGGTACGCTCAGTCCCGGATCAACTGAGAAATTCGGTCCAAGGCTAAGCAACTTTTCATATTTGTTGACCAATCTTGCACCTCCCAGCAGCATTACGTCGCTTTTTTTCGTCCTCTTCTCTTCCTTCGACAGTTTCCGCAGTGTGACTTTCCAAATGCTTTCAGTAAGCTGTTCAGCCATCGCAGTCCAACCTCGGTACACAAGCAGTTGCCTGCTCTTGCCTTACTGGATGCCGCAATGTACCCAGAGGCAGTCCTTGAGAAATCTTGCTTGTCTCCAACGTTCAGCAGCAATAATTTTGCACACCCTCCTGAGTTTTCATGCGAGCTACATGTTTAGAGCCCGGAATATGTCTTGATATGCGCGAAGTTCACTTTGCCCAACAGACATCCAGACTATCTGCGGATTTCCTAAATCTTAATCATGACAGCTCAGGCTTATGTGCAAAATTATTTCTGCTGAATGCTGGACACAAGCAAGATTCTCAAGGAATGCCTTAGAGGGGCTTCAAAAAGCTGTACAGAATACAAAAGGCCTACAGCTTGAAGTGTTTTTCTCCGCCAAAAGCCACAAAGTGAATGAACACGGAACATGGAATAGTGAATAGTGAATCAGCACGGAACATGGCAGTACTTGGTGTCAGGATTCCTTAAAAGGCGCCTGTCTTCTTTGAACATAAAGGACCCGATCCTGGTAGAAAATTCTGTCAAGGTTGTCAAGACGTTCTCGAGTACAGAACTGGCCGTTGCATACACGTTCAGCATCGGCATGGAAGACCTATATTACTCGCTAGCACATCCGACTCTCGTGAAACATGTCAAGGAATGTGCCACAGGAGACAACGACGAGAGTCGTTTTGTGATGGGATGCGCAATTTCAGTAGAATCATTCCTGGAGCTATTAAGCGTGAATCTGCAGAGTACGTTGGTGGCGTAGGGAGGTGGCACATACGTCCAGCGGTCCGGCATATGCATCGGCTCAAGCGTAGCACCTGTTATGAGCAGTATATATTTAAGCGCAGTAGACAGGGAACTGGAAAAAGGACACAAGGATTGTACTTCAAGCATCCTTAGATATGGGAATGAATATCTTGTGGCACTACCGACGGATGCCACCCCTCAAGCGGTGAATGACATCATGAAAGCATTTTGAAGCACCTCGCCTGAACTAAGGTTCACTTATGAGATGCCTTCTGAAGACCGCTTGCAGTTGTTGGATTTGAACTTCAAGGTTCAAAGGAACCATGTATGTAGGCTACTCCTGAAAATGAAAACAAAAGAGAAAAAATAGGAGCGGATGATGGCACTGGCAGTAATAACAATAGGGCGGTGGTCCCATATGTTCATCGGCTATCCCACAGATGGACTAAGAGAGCGGAGAAGTTTTGTGGCAGGGTTCTGATTTCTGCACCAAATGAATTGACCTAAATTCCGGCGTCAGTGAGACGCAAGAAAGAAAATGGTAACGCCACAGATGGATGTGGCGTTCGTCACGGCACTCAATTTTTGCAGTGCAGAGTTGGAGTGGCCAGGGTACAGGATTTCGTTCTCGTGTGGCCATTTCTACATGGGCCAAACAGGAAGGTGCCTCAATGAACACCTGTTGGAGCACGCTAATTCTTTGGGAGGTTCCTGTTCGTCAAAGTTGGTTGCACATTGCAAATATTGCCTGTGCACTCCTCACTTTGACAACACTGTTGTGCTGTATCGTAATAAAGAGCAACTAGTACGGGAAGTAGTAGAGGCTTATCATATCTTCACAGAAGGTGACTCGTGTGTGAGCAGCACGAGCGGCACTTCGATGGCCTTGTCTAAGCGTGAGATCTGGCTTTGTCAACAACGTGGGAGCCTGTAGGTGCTTAAGATTCGGCAATTGTTATTTTTCTTTCTTTAAAGGTTTGTAAGTTTCTGATGATGACGTGAGGATGTGACGCATAGATTAGAGATTATTTATATGTGGTTTTCCTATTAAAACAGTCAGTTGTAAGTCAGCGCGTGTCCGTGTATCTCGCTTTCCGGTGCTTCATTTTAGTTGCGCTGTTTCGTTCCTTAAGATGCAATACCAACTCGCCCACTATGCTATGTTGCTTTTTAAAATAGTGATAATTTCGGAAATGCCTACACCGCCGGAGCTGTGCCCAACATATATGCTCGCTACATGTCGCCAAAATACATGCGCTTTCGAGCAGCCTGCAGGCAAAGCAACCCCTCCAGTGCACGTGACTCGTCGAATTAGCCATAATTGGCCACTGCGCCGAGGGTAACCGCATTTTTGAAATTCTATAAACAGATATAGACATTACTTACGTTGGGCTATATGCACCTCTCAATAATTGAGGAACCTGACAGTAATGGTTAAAAAGTTAAATATTCAATATTAGTTAACCAGCCTGCTAGTTAGCACGTACGTCTTAGCTCTATTTCGATGTACTATATCGATGACAATGCTATGCCGAAACAAGCGTTCTTCTAACTCATAAAGACAACTTTTAAAAATTGTGTAAAATCTTAGGTGAAACACCCTGCATATAGCTTGCTCTTCCCGAGCAACCTCTCGCAGCCACTGTTAATTTCAATGTGATCTGCTATGGCGAGCACTCTGCTCACAATCCGGTGGGCAGGCTGCCTGCCAGCTGCCACAGTGAACATGTTTTGATGACGTCACAGGGTCGCGTCACCTAGGTCGCAGGTGGGCCACCCGCTTCTCTAGGGAGTTTTCGCTCATGCCGCCGACTACGACGCCGGGTTTCCTGCGGAACGGGACCATTGGCGCTATCGCGGTAATAGCGGCAGCCGTTAGCAGATGATCGCACGTCGCCCGCCATACGCCCGTGAATCTGAACGCTAGACCAGTGAACTGTTTGTGGTTGTGCCGTCGCAGACGCGCCTTGGATGCCAGCGGTGTTTACGAGGAGATCGGCTGTATCGAAGAGCGCGAACGCGCTTTGTGAATGTACGTTGTAAACTGCGGAGTTTAATGGGCTATACAAGGGATGCCGCATAGTGGAGGGCTTCGGATTAATTTATGCCACTTGGGACTGTTCAACGGGCGCTGGCACGGGCACTTTTGTATTTCGCTTCCGTCGAAATGCGGCTGCCGCTGCCGGAGTTCGATCCGCCGACACAATGCCAGCAGCCGAACGCCAAGCCTCTGAGCCAACACGGCGGGTAGAAGGGACTTTGATCCGAATTTTCACCTCCTTTCGGATGACGCATATGGCTCTTAATACTTTGCAGAGACGATCATAACGGCCCTCTTTATGCATTGGGCTTGATTATTTGAAGCGTTCAAACGTTGTCGGGGCGCTCTAAGATTGGAAAGAATAGGTTTTGAAAGAGAAAATAAATAGCAAAGCAATCTGAAACTAGTGTTGGCTGCCGTCGCCCAGTTACAAATTCGTAGGTCCGTCCGTTCATCGTAAGGCCGCTTTCATATCCCTCCCTCTAACACTGCCCAGTGCCAGCAATGGCCACCTTATCCCCACAAATTTCCTAATCTCATCTGCCAACCTGATTATCTGCGGCCCTCTGCTACGTTTACCTTTCAATTGTAATCCATACCGGTACTGTAAGGGACCACCGCATATGTTTCCTTCGCATTACATGTTCTGCCCATTTCTTCCTCTTGATTTCGACTATGATATTATCAACTCACATTCCTTAGGATTCAGTATCATCTCTGAAATCCTGCCTTTGAAAGCACTTCTCAACAGCCCATCTCAAGCACCTCTTTTAACAGCATCTGTCCAAACCTTGCGTCAGGATACAGCTGCTTTCTGCTGCTATCCACCCAAGCACAATTGCGGGTGCATTTTAATGCGATTGCGTTAGGCTTTCGCCTCACAAGAACTTTTCTGCTTCTCCATAACGAAATTACCTGGTTGGTCAATTCCTTGATGATGTCATCAGGATCACGTGATCCCAAATGACCAATCAGAGAGCCCCACGATATTTGATATCACAGCTTAGTCGATACACTTCACGTGAGCTTGTGACGGCATCGCCACCTGCCTACCAAATTACGAAGGACCCCGATAATTTGCAAGTTGGCCCACCACCCAAAATTCAAAGTCGGCCCACCCCGAAAATGGAGGTGGGCTAGTGGGTTCGACTAGTATAATCCTGCATGATAAATCCTTGGAAGGTTCTCGAACATCTAGAAGGTGTTGACTCGGGCCTACCGTGCTTACCAAGCGAACTATAGTGCCGAGCGCCATGGCCGACCCAAGAAGTAAGTCAAGGCAAGGAGGAGAAAGTTGGAGCGTGAGCGGCTCGTCGCGAAAGCGGGCTAACTCAGTGCGGTGAGAGACGCCTACTGGAATGGGCAGCAATCCAACTGGGCTTACTGGAATCTCTACTGGGCAACAACAACAGACTGCACCGCCAGACAAGCGCCGTGGCCGATCCAAGAAGCATCAAGCCGTCGAAGGAGTCGCCGCCGGTGGTAGGTACACCGTGAGGCAGCGTGCCCAAAGAGGCCCGCGATGCGGCTCCGAATGCATCGATTCACAGGAGACAGTACGTGAAAGACTCGGAACACCGAGAAGACAAAATTGGCGCCGATCGTGAACATCGCAACGACAACGACGAAGTCAAGGCAAACAGGAGGAAGTTGAGCGTCAGCGTTTATATAGCTCCTGTTTCCAGTAATTCACCGCCTGTGCCTTGGCTACTTCCCTGCAGTGGGTATGTGCCATCTTTATCTGAGGCCAACCATCTCGGAAGCGGAGCAACGCAGGGCGTCGAGAGAAGCCTGCTTGAATTACATCAAACCAAATGGGCAAGTGCGGGCGAAGATGAACAAGAGCAATACTCTAATGTAGGTTATGAAACAAATACTTGCATAAGAACTACTGAACGACATGCGCACTGTGAACATTGAAAGAATTTATCAGTTTAAAAAAATGTGGTTTGTGTTACATCATAACACTCATTACACCAGCTAGAAGGAACGAGAAATGGTCGGGAGTGTAGCTGAAGTATCGTGCGTACACGCACAGATGCAACCTGAAAGGAAAATACGTCATGAACTCGCCAAAAAGACATTGGAATCACAACATAGACACCAGAAGCTACAAACTAAATGTTATCGAATTTCCTTCATTAAGATTTCGTTAAGCAGACCAAACCTTTTTCTTTTTTTTAAATATTACTGAAGGAGTTAGTTCAAATGCCCTTTATACCGCGCATTTATCCACTTTCGTCCACGCTTAGTTGAAACTCTTTCAGCACAAAATCGGTCGTTAGGCGCGCCCGAAAGGTCCGAACGCGTTCCTCATGATCACATCGCATTGCGCGGACGGTGTGCGACAACGGCAAGAAGCCGACATCGAAAGAGCGTCTTGCGTGTGCCAAAGCAGTTTTACGTCAATACTACGCATTGAAATATAAAGGTTCAGAGCATTCGACTGATGAATCAGGAAGCAGTCCCATTGCGGTATTGAGGAGTTCGCACTGGGTCGAAGCGCCACATTACGCGCCGATCAGAAGGCGTTCAAAACGCAGAGGTGAGACTGAATGAACAGGAACGAAAGAGCAGCGAATTCGGGGCTGTGAATAATAAGTCATCGAGGCAAATTAACTCAGTAAATCTGCGCTCCACATCGGAGCAGGATTTTTCGCTCTATAGTCTGTGAGGTGCGCCTGGCGCCTACATGAACTGGGTTCTCCCCGATAGCTGCACCGTGATGAACGGACTCGCTGTCCCTAAGGGCGCGCGTTTTCTACTGCACGCCACAGCTAAAGAATCAAACGAAACCGATAAGAAAAAAATAGTCAGCGCCGCTCACGCGACTATCCTCATAATCGTGCTGATAGCAGACGAGAACTGCAGCCACTGCCCTCCTGGGCGTATTTGCGAACACAACCGCTGGGCGGCTTTCAGTGGCGTACTGGGCGTATAATATGAGGCGCGGACCGCGTGTACAGGGTTCCGGGTAGCCAAGTGATAGCGGGCGACTGCTCGAGACTCTCCTTTCAGCCTCCTCCGCGGACGCTGGGATGCTAATGTTGAATAAACAATTGATGCATCGGCGCGTTGGCAAATAGTCCGATAGTACCTACCACCTATGCCGTGCATGACTGCGCCTTGTCCACGTGCGTTCGCGGCCATGTGTTGCAATTCACTATACACGTACCTCGTTTCTTGCCACACAGACATTTCTTGGGTGACATAAAGACAACCAGTTGTCTCTTTATTTTCTCTCCACCAGTTTCACACCAATGGTAGAACGAGACTTTCACACAGAAGATAAAAAAACAGTACCAAGTGAACCTTTCGCACAAATCCACACAACAGCTTTGCAGTCCTGTGGCCCCTGTAGACATGTGGCGTGGTCAGGCCTGGATGGCTCTCATGTCCGTGAGCTTGAGCATGGTGTTTGCGCGACGCCGGCGTCGGTAGGTCATGTAGAGAAGGCGGAAGTGGATGCAGCCGAAGGTGACCCAAAACACAGAGAGGATGAAAAGAGCCGAAGCCAGCGACGCCGCAGGCAGCCATGAGCTTGAGTGGTACTGGAACAGGACGTACATCCACGCCATGCTCAGCACTCCCACGTTGCCCACGCTGAAAGCCAAGTTAGCCAGGAACACAGTGGCGTCATCCCGAGACTCCTGCTCCCAGAACCAGCGCCACATGGGCTTAGTACGCCGCTGCATCGGATAGCGCGCGCCGCACAGCGGGCACACGGCGTCCTCCGCTTCCCTGTACAGGACCTCCTACAGGCAGGACCAGTGCTTGAATGCATTCGGGCAGCGGCAGGGACTGCGGTAGAGCTGTTCCAGATCCTCGACACCTTCGTCCGGGCAGATGCAGAACAATAAGCTGCGGCGGGCCGGCGCCTGGCTCGGCGATGAAGCACTGGTTCCGGTGCTACTAGTGCTTCTGTTGCTGCCAGCACTTGTACTGGCAGCGTCGTCTGTGCCTTCGCTACCACGATCAGGGTCCACGGAACCATCTGCGCCATCTCCAGCGAGGTCGTCCTGCGGCGTTCGCTCGGCCAGGTTGGCGTGCCCGCTGTCCGTATCGGCTGCCTCAGGGCTGACTGGCTGAGAGTGGGCGTCCGCCAGATCGTCCGCGCTGCTACTCGACGCCGAGCTGACGAAGAGGGACATAGACTCCGAGGGCGACCTGGGCATCGCGAAGAAGCTGCGCAGTAGCAGAGAGACCAGGACCGAACGTTCGCAAGGCAATGGGCACTGAATGGAATACGTGGGCCGCGTGCGCTTTTTCTTCACTTCATTTATCCTCGCGCCTCCGCGAGTGGGGCGCCCTCAGGATGGTGCATGTGCGTGGAACGAGCCGGCAGGAAGACGAAGAAAAAACAAACTGCAAATATCACGATTTTTGAGTAGCTAAGAAATAACGAATAAATTTGTGAAAGCGTTGCGCCAACCGCGCTCAGTTCGCTCCAAATGGCGGCTTTTTTACGGAAGACAATTTCACTAAAACTTTCACTAAGCCACCGCTGTCGTGGAGGATGCCGATGGGCGTTCCATGGTAAACTATACTCGGAGGAGGCGAAGGAGGATAAAACATTTATTTAGTCATATTGGTTGAAGTGTTGTGGGTGAACCTGGGGCACTAGATGGTCTGGAGCTGACGGCGCCCGGCGACCTCAAGGGCTCTCGTCACGACGCGGAGTTGCATATCCGGCTCGGAGCTGAGCAGTGGCGACTGCCACTCATCGGAATCAAGAGAGCTGCAGCGCAATATGGGGGCTTCCGAGGGATACGAATGATGAATGTGGGATAGTGTGGCCGATGGGTAGTGGCATAGCGGCATGAGGGAAGGTAACGAGTGTGGTAAATGCGGGAGAGGAGGCAGGGGTGTGGGAAACTCTGAGTTCGTAGTTGTCGCCAGGCAACTTACAGCGGTTTGGCGAGGGATTTATGAGGCGCGGAGTGTATGAGGCGGGTGTTACTATAGTGTAGAGGTTATGAAGAAAACAAAGATGCGCTAACTCGGGCTCTAGAAGGAGGAAATCAATCAAGGTGGTGAAAAGAGTGCAGAAAAAGTGCGAGAACGTGTGACGCACGAAAAGTTGTGTCCAAATGCCCACGCACGCAAGTAACAGATTTGTAAAATTGCATTTTTTCCCGAGCAAAGTTGGTTTAGTTAGAAGTATCAACACATTTCTAATTAAACTTAAAATTGCAACTATATATCACGAGACAATTGCGAATATGTAACGCGAATGTTTGAGGGTTAGGTGTACTTGACAGCAAATAGTTGTTCACAGACACGTTCTTTTTCCCTCGCAAAGTAAGACAGCCGTAGGTGAATCCAGACTTGACAAGGACTGCAGTGATACTCTGAAATGAACATGTTTCGAAAGATCACTTACAGCAGAGACATTTAACCCGTAAATCCGTTTAGACGTGCCGGTTAGAGCATACGAACTTGAATCCTGTGTGAACACGGTAGCAGGTTCCATATTTGAATGTTGAGCAGTTTTGCAATCAAGTTTGCCCCCGAAAATGCGTAGTAGGGTTTTCAGAGTCTCTTCCAAGTGCAAACACGTAAGAAAGTTGGGCGCCCTATTCTTACGGAATTGTTCCGTCGCTTAATGTGCAGGGTTACGGCCATGCCGGTTTTCTGACCATACTGCTAAAAACTACTGCTCAATATTTTGTATGTTTCAATTCCATCTCGGTGAAATGTTTTACTACAATGCGTTATTATTGCGCTGCGTTTGGACAGTAAGGGCCTCGGTGGGAAGGGTCTGGGAACCTTGTGCTCGCCTATGCAAGCACGGACGGGTTTTTCCTGCGCCCTCTCTCGCTTTTTCGTTACCTACCCTTCGATATACAAGCTAAGAATCTACACAGAACATCCCGCAGCGTGAGTCCAACAACGAAAATAAGCGGTAGATTTACCTGCGCGTGCTTTATCCATTGGCACGCGAGAGATCACCATCTTGCGTCGCCTATTTCAATTTTCATACTTTTAAAATAATTTTTTAATCGTGCGCAAGCATATTTTTAAACACATGTACGGGCAGCTCACGCTTCATTTCACACAATTTTATTTCAACTGAAAGGCTTCGCAGAATTGCACACGGCAATCCGAAACTACCGAGTGACATCCCATGGCTACCCGAAACGCCTTGCGCTTCCCGGGCTTCCGCATCGATCAGTTTTTCTACCCAAAGATACACGCTGAAAAAATGGAAACTTTTTTCTGCTGGCCGGGGTTAGAGTGAGATGTAACCAGCATTCTCGACGATGCACCATTTATTCCCCTATTTTACTTGTTTTTAGTTTCAATTCTGGCCACGTTACATCACCGCGGTGCAATCCAAAACAGAAAAACTGACCTTTTTTGTTCCAAATGTGCCAACGTGATGCTGCTTAGAGGTGCAGGCAAAGCCGCGGAGGACGCGAGAAGAGCACGTGCCGCCGGAAAAAAAAAAAGCGCGGGGGAAAGCATAAGCATGCACAGGCCGCACCACTGACCCATACCAACTTATTCTCTCATCAAACAAACAGGTTCGGATTGGATTCTATAGGTTGCCATTTCAGCATATATTGAATGCCAGACTTATCCGCATTGGACAGAAACTCCCGCCACCTGGCGTTATAGTGACAGCTCGTCTTGGCGCAGCTTGGGCGCCAATTTTTGAACAAAAAAGGCCTCTGGTTTTTGCAGTATGCAACGCTGGAAGCAGCAAAAACACAACAAGCGACTACGCAAAAAGATCGCTGAAATCGTGAGGCGAATCGAGGAACATACACTTACTCTCCAAACACAACAATGGAACCAAATATGTGAAAGCGTCAATGGACAGCTCGGAAATAAGAAGACATGGCATCTTCTAAGACACCTGCTCGATCCAGAACAAACACGTCCCGTGCAACAAAGTCAACTGTACAGACTCTTACATAAATATGAGGGTACAACTGAAGACCTAATCAAATAGCTAGCTGAACGTTATCTAAACACGGATGATAGTACCACACAACCAGACTACCGGGGGACTCCTAATCCAAATTTAGACGCAGACATCACAGACGCAGAGGTCTGGTACGCAATTGGAAAACTGCGGACAACATTTGCGGCAGGACCAGACAAAGTAACAAATAAGACTCTCAGGAACTTAGACGCAACGTCGATCGCGGCGGTTACAGACCTTATGAACAAATACTGGCTTGCAGGCAACATACCATCAGAGTGGAAACACGCGAAAATCACTTTTATTCCTAAAGCGGGTAAGAAACTCAGCACTGAGAATCTACGCCCAATTTCATTAACATCATGCCTAGGCAAACTCATGGAGCATGTCATCCTCAATAGGCTCCAAAACTATGCGGAGGACATGAACCTCCTACCTGAAACAATGTTAGGATTCAGGGCCCAACTATCTACCCAGGACATTCTCTTGCAGCTTAACAAGGGCATAATTGAAGCTGACGAGGGAACAGGAACGAAAGCAATATTGGGTTTAGACCTTGTTAAAGCTTTCGACAACGTCACCCACAAAGCCATCTTGACAAACTTGTCAGAAATCAACCCCGGAGAAAGGACGTACAAATACATCCGATCCTTCCTCACTAACAGAACAGCAGTGATAACGGTCGGAACAATAGAGTCTGCCCCAATCAAACTAGGAAGTAAAGGAACGCCACAGGGCTCCGTCCTGTCCCCTTTCCTTTTTAACCTGTCCCTCATCAAAATTCCCCCCAAACTGGCACAAATACCAGACCTACATCACACGTTCTATGCAGATGACATCACACTTTGGGTAACCAAAGGATGCGAAGGCTACATAGAAGACACACTCCAAGCAGCAGTGGACATCATCGAGGCATGCGCATGGGATTCCGGCCTCACTTGTTCTGAGCAAAAATCTGAACTCTTCGTGATCAGTCGTAAACAAAGAGGTAGGCGTACCACGACATCCCCCCCGCAAATAAACGTCTATGTTAATGGACGATCTGTCAAAGAGGTACAGACCATGAGAATACTGGGGTTGTATTTACAAACAAATGGAAAAAATACTGACACACTCACTAAGCTAAAACGCACGGTAGAAGCGACGGCGCTATTACTCCGCCGCATAGCTAACCGCAGACAAGGGGTGAGGGAAAGAGATTTATGCCGCCTAGTGCAGGCCTTTGCGCTGAGCAGGATACTCTATGCCACCCCTTATCTGAAATTTTCGAAAGCAGAAAAGGACAAATTGGATAGCATGATACGGCCGGCCTATAAGGCTGCGTTAGGACTCCCAATAAATGCCTCAACCGAAAGGCTTATGAGGTTAGGAATACATAACACCTACAATGAACTGAAAGAAGCCCATTTAATGGCTCAAACAGCGCGATTAGCCAATTCCAGAACTGGCAGGAGTATTCTTACCAGGCTCGGAATTAACTTTCAACCTACGAATAACGATGCAAAAGTAGACTTACCCCGCGCCTATAGGACGGCCCTACTAATCAAACCACTCCCCAAAAACGTGCACCCCTTATACCATGAGGGTAGAAGACAAGCACGAGCCAAAGCCTTACATAAGAAATACAGACAGTGCGCTGCAACACTTTATGTAGATGCGGCAGAATACAAAAATACCAATGCCTTTGCAGTTGTGGTTGTGAACGAGAATGGTGACCACATCGTCTCGGCGACAATCAAAACGAAATCCTCTGAAACGGCAGAAGAGGCGGCTATAGCCCTCGCCCTAGCACATACCCAAGGGAGCATCATCCTCAGCGATTCCAAAATGGGTATCAATAATTTCGCTAAAAAGCGAATTACAAACACCTCCCTTAGAATCCTTAACGCAACCAAATTCTCACCAAATTATTCCGAATTGATATGGGTCCCAGCCCATTCGGGGAATCCGGGGAACGAGGCAGCCCACAGTAAAGCCCGAGGTTTCGTCGACCGGGCAGTGGATGAGTCTGGCTCCCTGAATTTCACGAAGGACTCAATGATCACATATCATGATCTCACCAATCATTTTAAACTAGAGAGGAGAATTTTCCCCCCTCCAGACAAAAGACTTACTAAAGAACAAGAGGTTACGTGGCGTCGTCTACAGACGAGATCGATACGTACCCCATCACTCCGCGCGCACATTTATCCAGATCTTTACAACCCAAACTGCAAACACTGTGGCCAACGTGCTACTACGATCACATCATGTGGGACTGCAAAATAGAGCCACCTCGGGGTGATCTAGTTACAGCTCCTTCTCTCGAGCGGTGGGAGACCGTGCTGGCTAGCTCTGACCCCAGAACGCAAGTTTTGGCGGTGGAGTGGGCTGACAAAGTCGTCGAGGGCTATGTACTCTCGACCACTTAACGCGACCTCTTGCCAAGCTCTTCCCGGCGAATAAAATGTTTTACAATCAAATTGCAATATGCAGCAGCTTCATTGAAATGGCGCAGTCTTGCTCTATTGGGACAGGCTGCCCATTACTGCAAACTGTAAATTACACACCAAACAGCATAAATACACAAAATGCGCAAATCAACTGCGATTCCGTTCAAGCGCTCCAAAAGCACTTAAAAGCGAACCACTGCTGGAAACCTACTTTGTGTTTTCAAGTAGCGTTATGTGATGGGTGGACGAGAGAGGTGGCGCAGTGATATGGCGGAGTCCGGAGAGGAAGAGGACGGAGCTGTTCTGACGTGTGTCGTTGGGCTCCCGCCTCGCATCCACTTTTCGGCGGAAGGAGTCAGCCTTCGGGCTCGAATCTTCTGGAGCACATCGGGATCATAGTCCTGTGCCTACTAGAACCGGATTTTGCCAACCTACGGACACCTAGACATATTGCGGGCCGACTGCCGGCCTAGCCGTTGAGCTAGGCCTATAGCTCATCACCTCTGCGCCGGTAAGTGAGCGCACAGGGACGGGGAATGATGTAATACACAGTGGAAGACGAGAAAATATCGCCCTCGGAGCTCGCGGACGGAAAATGGGAAACCGTTCTTCGGTACTAAGACCGACAACGAGGCTTGAAGAATAAAGGGCTCGCATCGACCGACGACGAGCCTGCGCACTGGTGCGGCCAAGGCAAGTAGAACTCGAATTTTCCATCGCGAAAGAACAGGAAAAAGCTACTTGCTCTCAGCAAGAAAGCCGTTCTCCCGCGCTTACCGACCGATGATTATAAAATCGTCTGCCGCCCGATAGGTTGGAATCTGAGGGACTTTACGCCAGAACTACTACTCTTATGCGCCTGCGAAGTGGCCAGGCTGCCGTATGAGACGGTGTAGAATGAAGAAATTATCAGAGTCAATTCGTCCAGCAACACCCTCACGCTATGCACGCCCGACCGTCAACGGGCGACTGCATACGCCAAGATCGAAAAACTGCATCTCCAAGGTCAAACCTACCACGTGGCGGCGCCCGAAGACTCGGTCAAAGTTGTCATTTACAACGCCTGCGCGGGAGACTCGCCCGAAGCGGTCCGCCCAGGGTTCGGAAACAGAAATCAAGGAATAGAAGTTGTGGATGCCCGAAGGATCGGACAATCCAGAACGATACAAATCACCGTTTTCGGAAAGAAGCTGCCCAGCCAAGTGATCTATCAATGCGGCTTCTCTCGGGTCCACCCCTTCAGGGAGCAACATCAAGTTTGTTTCAACTGCAGGAGAGTAGGACGAAAATTATTGTGGTATGATAAAAAGAACGAAAAAGAAAATGCCCCTGCCCGTGCATGACAGAGGGCCGATGTCTGCTGCAAACCTACAAAACGCAAAAAAACGCACAAAACAAATCACAAAACGGAGCTCTGCCGCCGCTGCAGAGAAAATCATTCACACGCGCCTGAGGGCGCATTCACACTTGTCCAAAAGGCTGGCGAGCGAATCGGATTCACTCGCCGGGAAAACCATGAGAATACTGGAGTTGTATTTGCAAACAAATGGAAAGAATAATGACACACTCACTAAGCTAAAACGCACGGTAGAAGCGACGGCGCGATTAATCCGCCGCATCGCTAATCGAAGAGAAGGGGTAAAGGGAAAAAGATTTATGCAGACTAGTGCAGGCCTTTGCGCTAAGGAGGATACTCTATGCCCCCCCCCCCCATCTCAAATTTACGAAAGCAGAAAAGGACAAATTGGTTAACATGCTACGGCAGGCATTCAAAGCTGCCTCAGGACTCCCACTAAATGCCTCCACCGAAAGGCTTATGAGGTTAGGAATACACAACATCTACAATGAAATGAAAGAAACCCATTTAATGGCTCAAACACCGAGATTAGCCAATTCAAGAACTGGCAGGAGTATTCTTACGAGGCTTGGAATTAACTTTCAGCCTGCGAATAAAGACGCTAAAGTAGACTTGTCCCGATAGTATAAGACGACCCTACTAATCAAAACACTTCCCAAAAACATGCACCCCATACAACAAGAGGGTAGAATACAAGCACGAGCCAAACACTTACCGAATAATACGGACAGTGCGCTGGAAAAATTTATGTGGGTGTGGCAGAATACAAATATACGAATGCCTTTGCAATTTTGGCAGTGAACGAGAATGTTGACCACATTGTCTCGGCAACAATCAAAAGGAAATCCTCTGAAACGACAGAAGAGGAGGCTATAGCCCTCGCCCTAGCGCATACTCAAGAGAGCATTATTCCACACACACGCACGCGCACAAACGCACACGCACGCGCGCACGCACAACACGCACACACGCGCACACACTCTCACACACTCAAATTCAAAGTGCCCCGCTCCATAGGTTGGGCGCTCCTCTTCAACACGACGCTGCTCTATGGCAAGTCTCATTCTCTCTTTCTGTCTTTCTTTCCCTTCTTTCTTTCTTTCTTTTTTTTTCTTTATTTCTTTAGCTTTAGAGCTGTCCATCCAACTTGCCTTCGCTCGTGACATACTTTGATGGGTTGCTTGCTGGACGTGCTTCATTGTGTGGACTCCATATTCTAGTTCCAGCTTGTCAAACGCTCTCTTGATGCCACGTATGCCCTCATTAAAATCTAGTACAAACAAGGCTGCCGCAGTCTCCACGGTTCTTAGTGATGCAGGTTCGTTCTTCGGGTGATGAACCATAATTGCAGCTCGAAGGGTTCGCATTGGTTTTCGCCGGCAGCCTTGGGATGGCGAACGCACAAGCAGACGCTCACTTGCTGGCGATCGCCCGTGCTGTGTATGCCTCTCACTTTCGTGGCGCGTTTTCGCTTCTCGAAGCTTCTCCGAGTCGAAGCCTTTGCTGCCTGCGTCTTCCGGTCACACCACCAGCCACCCGCTGATCGCAATAAAGAAGGAAGAAAAGGTAACAGATAGCAAGCGTCGAAAACAACCAAAGCGGGAGCAACTCCAAATGGCGCGAAAATAGTGTTGGGTGGTCACGTGGCATATTTCCGCCAATCAGAGCTACTATTTCGGTATGCCATCCACTCCGCAGTTGGGGCAGCCGGAAATATGCCCTTCGGTTTTAGTTTTTCTTTAGTGGCCTTTAGTATTCTCATTAAAGGTCTTACGTCACCAAAAAGCGCGAAAAGAAGCTTTTTAACGTGGGCATTCACTTCGCGTTCAGTGTTTTGCCCGCACTGCGGCTGCGTCTTGAGAAGCGCATTCATAGACGCCTTCGACGGCAAATGCGTGCCACCACCTCTACAAAAGAATTAATTTTCTTCTTTTCTGCTGCTGAGATAGCAACCAAACATGGTGAGAATATTCTTCTTTAAACCTGCAATCCAAAACATCGGAAACTGAAAACACACTTTTTCCTGGAAATCGGTATTTTAGCCCCGCATCTCCGCTTAAATCGGCCCTGGGAAGTTCGACGACCATCCTCTTTCGCCTTGCCACCTGTCTCAATTGCTGGATTCGTTAACTGTCAGGTAAAGAACATTTACTCATGCCCATATATTCTTGGAGAGGAAATTTCAATATTGTAAAATTGTGAGGTACTGTTACGGAAATACTGAACGTAATGCCGGATTCTTGCGATGTGTAGCAAAATCTAGCTTTCAAAATTTTTCCATCGCTCGCATCGAGCAGTTAAGAATGCCATAGAAAACCGACGGGGAACGCTTTTGACAACAGCAAAAATTTTAATAGCAAAAAAACGCAAGCCTGTCGACGGGACATCTGCGTATTTATAGATTTTTATAGTTAAATCTTACAATATATGAAAAAATCTTCT